>QTSX02005227.1:0-107717 GCA_014839935.2 Entomophthora muscae | reverse complement strand
TATTAACTGACAATATTTAAATTATTTGAATCCTGAATCTCGCGCAACTTGGATTTTGTTTAAATCTGAAATGATTTTGTTTAAATCTGAGTTCATTTTGCTTGTCGCCATAGCTTTTAAAACTACTGTATCTTTATTAAAATGATGCCCACCTTATTTCTGAAACCTTTGGTTCTAGGTGCCTTTTCCAACATTAAGGTACTGTTATAGAGATTTCAGAATTTTAGTTTTATTCAAAAACCAGAAGTGATTCCATAATATTAAAAATAGGCTCCCAGAAACAAAGATGTCATAAACAAAGTGGTATCAATAAAATGGTCAATTGAATAGATAAAAAATCAAATCACTTGAAAGGGGGTATTATTGCTTGTTGAACTTTCAGTATATATATTTAATATTTCAATGAGGAGAGTCTAATGTAAGAAAATATAATATATTTAACTAAGAGTTGGATGTAAACCCATTGAAGGTTTAGATTGTTTGATCCAGAGTATACTACAAACATAAACCTCTAAAATTATGGTTATTGTGTTGAGTATAAACTTCTGAGAAGTATATAACACAGTATAACTGGGAAGTTTTAGAAGATATTGGTATCTATATTAATATAAAAGAAGAGCATTATATAGCAAACTGAAATGTACCATAGTTTACATGTAGATCATGGATAGCATATGGTTTGGTAGATATGATTCCCTTGGAAAGTAAAGGGGATAATTGTAGTGTAATATCTGTATTGTATCTTAAGACCACCTTTCACTCATTATTAAAGCTATTTCTTTGGAAGATGGTTTTCTGAGAGGGATTGATCAAAGATTTTGCAACAGTTGTATATAGCATCCTTGATTTATGTTAGTAAGATGCACACAGCTTCTTTTGACTGACAGCAATCAGTGCCAAAA
Source organism: Entomophthora muscae (assembly GCA_014839935.2). Lineage (NCBI taxonomy): Eukaryota > Fungi > Entomophthoromycota > Entomophthoromycetes > Entomophthorales > Entomophthoraceae > Entomophthora > Entomophthora muscae. Next base: position 106,815 of record QTSX02005227.1, on the reverse strand, counting down.
TTTAGATAAAGGGGAGTGCCTTACAGACCAAATTTACCCTGTTCTAAAGCAATTGGTTGCTTTATTTGTACTATCCAATAAAAAAGTTTTTTGTCAGTACAATGTGCTCTCTAAGCTTTATGTAATGAATCTTTATTCAGAAAACCCATTGGATCTTTATATTTAAATTTTTGTGATCTACTCCTACTGGCAAGTGAGAGAGTGACAAGTGGGCACTTGATGGCTAATGCAGAAAGATTTATAGGCATTTTAAAATATTTACTTAGCCTATTGCATACATCAGAGATGAATATAGTAGAGCACAAATACATAGAAGTACAGGCGCTTTTTCAGCTTCAATGATTGCAATATTAAATCCAGATAAAAAAATTCCATGTTATACTTTAGGATATCAGTACCCATGTTATACAAGGCATATCTATAGCAGTTTATTCTATCTAATGTTGCAACTGATTTTCAAGACTTGCCTGCCAATGTATCTTACAATACACAGGGGGCGCTCAATGAGTTGCCCCTTGACGTATCTAACAACATGAACCAATCTGATAGCAATATTGAACTGTGGGCACTTTCTCCTAATCAGGAGCACTACCAATTTGACCTGCTGATCCCACACAAGTTATTCCTTGGCTTTGAACTTTACATGGAACATGCCACTATGCCACCCCCTTGTGGCTGTGTGGCTTTCCCCATATAGTATATTAATCACAATATTCTACAATAAACAATACCTTATTCTTGTTATTCTGTCCTTTCCTATTGGACTGTTGTCTTCCCCAATCAAATACTGAGCTCTAATTGGTTCAGTTGCAACAGTGACAGCAGCAATAGGTTGAAAACCTACCTAAAAGAAAAATACCTCCTAAGAAAGGACTGAGTACAGGCTGTATGGCTACTCCTCATCAAGAAACCTTCCTGCTAATCCCCAAGGGGGATAATCCCCAATGGTTACATCATATATCAAGACCAACTGGTACTTACAAGTGTGTATAATTGACTCCACCTTGGGCAGCGCAACACAAGCGTCACCCCGCCCCAGGCAGACCTTTCACAACACATGCTCAACCTCCAGCTTGAATCCTTTGCAGGAGGGGTCAAAAGAGCTGACATTGTCAGTTGGCTCCACTCCACCAAAACCCGCCTCTGTATATGTCAAGTACCTAGCCCATGCGGGTTGCCACTGCTTCAGGCCGCCTTACGGGACCTGCTGGAGTCTGGTTCATCAATTGGGCCAGCCAAGAAATAGAAATTACCTGGGTGTTGTTCAGGGATGCTGCAAAGTCCCGCTACATTAAAACATTTTCACCTATCATAGTGGGAACTTCCCTCCTGGCTATTAAACAGACTGGGTCTGTTCCTGAATATCTTGCTGCTTGGTAGCAAGCTCTTGCCACCACCCCAGAAGCTGTGACTGATGGGAACACCATGCTCCTTACCTTGATAATTAATGGGCTTAAACCCCATATCTGCAAGTGGGTTCCCGTAGGTTGCTGCGCCTCCATTAATGGCTCCTATAAGGCCATTGTGGAGGCCAATAATCAGGCTTCAATGGGTTTCTTCCATTCCAATGACGCTTTACCTCATTATTGTCCCGCGCCTGGCAGCGCTCACAACCAAGTAGGCCACCACCAGCCACATCAACAAGACAACAGGGGTAAACACCCCTTTGAGGGAGAACTCCAACTGACAAAGATTAAGGACCAGGGAAAAGCCTGGGGGTTGTAGTTATAAGAGGTTCTACATCCTCACTTGACCCTCACTCTCAATCCCTCCTTTCAAAGAACTCCTGCACTTACAATGTTCATGAAGTTGAAGCCCTCAATGTTTTCCAAGTTCATAGCAACAACCCCATACTCCAAGCCAGCCACTCTTCAAATAAAGTAACTCACTTGGCCTATCCCCTTTGTTTCTGTGGGAACATCCATAAACTACTGGTAGACACTGGGGCTAATCACACTATGGTTGACCAGGCATTCACAGACTCTCAACAATTAGACCAAGTGCCAAGCAGGTTCAAGGCAGTTTGAGTAGCTGAATCCTGTAGAGTAGCAATTACCCATGAGACAATACCCTTCTCTGTGAGAATGGAGAACATCCAGGTTAAGCTCTTGGGGCCAATTATGGCAGGGCTCAGCCACAATGTCATTGCTGGTCTTTACTGGCTTTGTCACAACTGTCCCAACATTGACTGGGATACATCTGTAATTACCCTCAATAGAAATGGGGTGGGTTTCCAGATATATCCTGTCAAAATGAACAAGTTGTTTCACAATAAAGTGTTTGTTAGGATAACCAAAACAGGCTTGTACAATTTCAATGGGGGGAGCTAGAATTTGCTCAATGCTCAGTCAAAGTTATCTGCGCGGAACCTCCTGCAGCACTCCCTTTGACCACTTCACCCCCACCAGCGCTTGCTGCACTCCTCGAGGAGTACAAGGATGTCTTCAGCAAAACACTGGACCAACTAACTCCCTCTTGAGAGATCCAGCACGCCGTAAAGCTCCCAGGGTTGCTACCTAAGGCATGCCCCTTGTATTGTCTTACACCCAAAGAAGAGGAAACCCTCTGCCAGCACCTTGTAGACGCACTCAACAAGGGCTTCATCTGCCCCTAGCTTTTGCCATACAGGGTTGTGGTCTTCTTTGTAGCCAAGAAGGACGGGTCCCTTTGTTTAGTCACAGACTACCGCGCCTTAAACAAGGTGACAGTTAAAAATAAATACCCCCTGCCATTGATTGACAACCTGTTTGATACGCTTGCAGGTGCAAAGGTCTTTAGCAAGATTGATCTCACTGCGGGGTACAACCAGGTCCGCATTGCACCAGGGGATGAGGCAAAAACTGCCTTCCACACCAACTACGGGTTATTTGAGTGCCAGGTCATGAACTTTGGAATGATCAACGCTCCTTCCACCTTTGCCATGTTAATGAAAAAAGCATTTGAGGAATTGATTGGAAAGTTTGTTGTTGTGTACCTTGATGACATTATTGTCTTCAGTCAAGATCAAACCATACACCTCCAACACCTCCGTGCTATCCTTGACACCCTTTATAAAAACCAGTTGAAGGCTAAGCCATCCAACTGTGAATTCCTCAAGTCAGAGCTCTTGTTCCTTGGGCACATCATCTCTGCCCAAGGGATAAATCCTGACCCTGCCAAAACCAAAACAATTACAAGCATGCCACCCCCACTGATGTGGGCCAGGTGCGTACATTTTTAGCCATGGTTGCCTATGTGTGCAAGTTCATCTCCAATTGCAGAGAACTTATTGTACCTCTCACTGAGCTACTGAACACAAAACAGCGCTTCTATTGGACTCCTGCCAGAGATCAAGCCTTTGAGACATTGAAGCAAAGTCTTACAACTGTGTCTGTATTGCAATTCCCCAATTGGAACCACCAGTACAAACTCAAGACTGATGCCTCTGACAGGGCCATAGGGGGCGTCTTAAGGGTAGAAACTGACAAGGGCGTCTTCCTCCCCGTGGCATACAAATCCCGGAAGCTCACTGACTTGGAACAACTGTCAGGATTCACCTTTTGTTATAGCTGCTACTCTGCTTGTTTTATTTGGCTTTCATTGGCATCAGTTCTTTGCAGTATTTGGTCATTATTATCTCATGCACAATCTTCTCCTTTTCCCCTTCATTTTCCAATTTTTAGGTTGAAATTAGGCTTTTTTAAATCCTAGTTATGACCTAAAGACTGATTAATATCAGTTTCAAACTCCCCTTACCTTTGCACCCGGTTTTAAACCCTGTACCTTATTTGTTGGACCTTGAAAAGTTAGTCCAAAGAGCTCACTTTTGTCCTTACATTTAATTTTTGCTTTTGAGCCTCAGACCCGTTTTTCCTTGAATTTTTGCCTGCTCTACATCATAGGGACAATTGCTGTAACTGTTCTCCTCCTACTGGTCACCCTTTACTGGGTTTAGCTTATCCAAGCTAAACTGCAAGTTCTGTTTCCCCATTTCTTTAACTTTCATGCATATCTTCCTAACCATTTTTGGTTTAACTCTTGACACCATTCCTTACACCCCAATTCCACAGTGCATAATAAAAAGGTTTGGTTCTCCAATCTCAACAATAAGTTGAGATTGTTTGACTTGCACCTCAAAAAAGGTACTTGTTAGGTTTTGTGGCTTGTGTTTTCTTTTCTGAATTTATTTTAACTTATTTTTTGATCTTATGACTCCTTTTGACTTTCTATTTCATCAGTTAGGTAGTTTCTACAATAATACACACAATTTGATTATTGATAGTTTTAATCCTCCAACTAGTGGTGAGCAATTTCCTGACTTAGAAATCAATTTTTTGACCAAGTCCTCAGTTATTAAGTCTGGGGTCTATTTTATTTTCTTAGGATTAATCAATTGCCTCAGCCCTTATTTTACCTCCTACAAGCTTCTAGGAGCCCTAGTCCAGTTGTTACTACAAACCTTACCTACTTTTTTGTATTTGACCAACATAAATATAAAAGGTATTAAAGCTTTGGTTTACAACCATCTCCCCCAAACTATGAGACCTTACAACAATGTTACCCAATCCATGACAAAGAGTTAGCAGCAATTGTGCACTGCGTCAAGAAATGACGCTGCTACTTGGAAGGGGCCACCTTTCCACCCCGTATCCTGACGGACCACAAGTTGCTCCAATACTTCAGCAAAAAGTCCCACTTGACACACCGCCAGGAAGGCTGGGTTGAGTGTCTGTCCCCCTACCAGTTGCGCATCAAATACAAGCCTGGGAAGGAGCTTGTCACGGCAGACGTCCTCTCAAGGCTCTATGTAGCGTCCATCACCGAGGACAATGGTTTGGACCCAGACTGGCCAATGCTTACCTCTGTCCTGAGGCGACCTGATACAAAGGCCTTAATTTGGTAACCATCTCCAAGCTAAAGGACAAGGAAAGTCAGTTCACCACCAATGCTGACAATTTCTGCTGCTGGGCGGAGACAGGGGAAAAGATGCCCTATATCCCCACCATCAACAAGGTGACACCATACTGCACTACCACACACCTTGGGTTACATCAGAGGATGTACCCTCTTTGAAATCATGAAGCGTAAGGTTTGGTGGCCGTGTATGTGCCAAGACATCTTGGACCTCCTTGAGAGGTACGTGTTGTGTGAAAAGAATACATCGAAACCTGCACCCCCAAGTTGGTCCTGCACATCAAGGCCATGGAACCCTTCAAACGGTGGGCCCTTGATGTGGTTGGGCCCCTCCCTGAATACAGACTGGGAAAGAAATACATCATAACTGCCATCAACTACTTCACTTGCTGGCCAGTGGCCTGGGCAACAACTAACCACACTGCCACTACCATTACCCACTTTATTGGCAAGGAAATTGTGGCCCGCTTTGGGCAATCCAAACGTCTCATCACAGATGGGGGGCCTGAGCTTTTTGGGAATTTCATGAAGGCATACTGCCCCAAGAATGCCCTCCAACAGATAGTTACCACCTCTTATCATCCACAAGCCAATGGACGCATAGAATAATTAAATGGCTCACTGGTTCAACTGATTGCCAAGCTCTCACAGGAGCATCCCAACACCATGTAGACTGAACACCTGCTCACCGCCCTACTGATCCTATGAGCAAGAATCAACCGGGGTACTGGGTTCAGCCCCAGCGCCTTGGCCTTTGGGATGCCTGACAGCTTGATGGGAGTAGAACAAGGGAAATCACAGTTCACAGTTCCTGGGAAACCCCCCTTGTTGACTACTCCTTTCCTGAGCCAGTGTCATGCCAAAGCCTGAGATATTGAACACAAGCAAATTGAGGGAGGGAAAAACACCTCGAGGCCAGATACACTGTAGGTTACCCTGTCTACGCCCTCAACCCCAATTCAGCCAAATTAGAACCCAACCACTTGGGACCCTTCAAGATAGCCAGGGTCTAGGACAACCATACCTACTACCTTGAAGATGCTCAAGGAAACACCAAGAAGCTACACCACAATTGCTTGTGCCCCTGCCGTGCCATCCCCACACAAAAGTTGTTTGTGCAGAACTTCCCAGACCTTCCACAGACTCCAGTCTTGGTGTCTGACAACAAGCAGGGGGAAAGGGGGTGTTGCAACCAAGTTTCCAGACTTGCCTGCCACCGTATCTTACAATATACAGGGGGCGCTCAATGAGTTGCCCCTTGACGTATCTAACAACATGAACCAATCTGATGGCAATATTGAACTGCAGGTACTTCATCCTAATTAGGAGCGCTGCCAATTTGACTTGCTGATTCCCGCACAAGTTATTCCTCGGCTTTGAACCCTACATGGAACTCCCTGCTATGCTACCCCCTTGTGGCTTCCCCATTTAGTATATTAGTCACAGTATTCTATAATAAAACAATACCTTATTCTTATTAATATGTCCTTTCTATTGGACTGTTGTCTTCCTCAATTCAAATACTGAATCCTCACTGGTTCAGTTGCAACACTAAGAGCATTAAGATGAAGCTGATAAAGTAAAACAAACTTAACTGGCCTGTGTTTTTTTGGAGATATACTAAATAGCATCAGGAGTTGATTTGAGGCAGATTATAAAATAGCTTGAACCAGTTGTCTTGTAACTTGGCTCCTTGGATCTGGGTCAAACCATCTTATAAAAATTGGTTGCTGCTGTGTGGGAAACTACTTCTCGGATGGCTGCGTCGAGTTAAGAGCAATCCTGTTTGATAAGGGTAAAGTAGTAGAGATATGTCATAATAGCATTTTGGTATTTCAAGGCAATGGTGGTTTAAACCTCCTAACAGATATGTAAAGTAGATTGGTCAGGGATAAGTCTCTTGGTTGGATGGGAACAACTTAAGCTTTTAGTGAGCTAATGGTGGATGTATGAGTTCGATGCAAATGGTATTCTGCTGGACTGGATTTGGAATAGGCGTTGATCAGGAATTGCTCAGTTGTAGTGGGATAATCAAGGTTTAGGAGAAAAAGTGAGAGGAATTTATAGGTTATGATAAATATATATATTAATAGAAATATGATAGTGATAAACCAAATATTTTGACTAATCAGCAGGTTAAAAGATACATGTCCTACTAGGGGTATTTGTGAGCAAGACTGTTCAGTCTGGTGCTGGGTGATATCTTCTAGCCGGGTCAGCAGATCTGGTCGGAGTAGATCCGGACTCGTTGGCTCGGATGATCTTGGGGTAACCCGAATCGTATGGCAAATGAATCCGGCTTCAAGATAATTGAGCATGCAGGCCAAACACTGCACAGGATATTTTGTGCTGCCAGAACCTTTTCAAAGTTAACAAAAGGGAAAGTGAAGCCAAGGCATGAATGAAGCAAAGTTAGGCAAGGGCTTCGTATGAGATTTGACTGCTTAATTTGGGGTTGGGATAGGAAAGGCAGGGTCCGAGGTTTCCTGGCGGAGCTTAATCCTGTCGGCCTGTAGAATCGAATTGGCCATGTTTGGATTATAACGATATTGCTATTTATAATCCGTCCCATAAAAATCCAAAAGCGAACGGTGGTGAACTTTAAGCAGGAACCATGGCCCAGAAATGGCCTTATCACCGATGCATATTCAACATCTTCCAATCGATTTAAAAATGTTCTTTACAACCCACCGCCTTAATTTCTACAGCCACCTCGTCCACATTTACCTTTTACGTCAACTTGATAAATCTTATTTTCCGCGGGCACTTTACAACAATTTAAACCCTTGTATTAAAAGCATTCTAAATTTGACCCACAACATTACCAGATAATAAAAAGCTTTAATAAAACACGCTAGAAAGGTCAATCCTCAGACTTTGTCTCCTAAAGAAAAGGAAGTCAAAGGGCTACCTAACCAGTTACAACCTTTATTTAGCTAAACCGACCGGTCAGCTTAATAGTACCTTTGGCATACCACATAAGCAATGTATTGTGGCGCCCAGTCAAAGCCGATATACTTTTATTAGATATTCTTAGTACCCAGCAGAACACAGATTGAATTCTGTCAGACCAAGTGAACCCACTAATTGTAAGTACTTTTTTAGTTGTTTCTAGCATTTATTGAGCCAGATAACGTAAGCCCATAGAATTTATAGTGTTTAAAAGTCATACCAACAGTTAGTATCACGGAAAGTTCCATATTAGCTAGTATCCACCAATATCAGAAACACAAGGCTGGACTACCAGCACTAATTTCTATGCTTCTAAAAACTTATGCTGCCCCACCAGAGTTATTGATCAGAAGTGGGGTAATACTAAGCATGCAAAAGTTTAAGCAGTTCAATAAGAAGCCCCAACCTCTTTAAACACTTGCAAACAGGTGATTTGGTGTTTTCATATGCCAAATCAAATATATGGCATCACAGTATCTTCACTTAACCCAGATGGAGGAGTGCAGACTCTCTCATTGAATAAACTCCCAAGGCTAGTTAAACCCTATTAATTATGATTTCTAACCACTACCAATGGTCTATCCCAAGCTATCTGAGAAAAGTCAAGATATACCCAAGTATTTAAGTATCTCATCCGACTTTGTACTTCTCTAGTGGCTAGATAAAAACCAAACTTGACTTAAACTTATAAAATTTGATTCAGAAACTTTTGGTGGCTCATGAGGGTATAGGTGCTACTTCCCCAACCCCCATCCTTGAATTCTGATGTTATGCAGCGCTAACCTTGCACCAAAAACTGCCTGCACACCAATGTAAGCAAATCTGAGCCCAATTTAACCAGCATGGTTGGAATAGCTTCCAAATAATTTTTTTTCAGATTATCTGCTCTTGAATCAACCCTTACAGCTCTTGTTATACTGCCCTCCTCTTAGGATGAAGCACCCCTACTCTCTTCTTCAGGATCACACCTCCAAGGGCATATATTGAGAACCTTCCTCATCTGACCCATGCTCCTGTGCTTATATATTTTGGTGGCTATTTAACCATCCCAGAATTTTCTGGGAAACCCATTATCCCCAAGGTGGCAGTGCCCCAGGGGTTAGAATTGCTATTCAAGGTCAAAGCTATAACAAACCCATCCCTATTTTAACCATTATCATGTGCCTGTGCTTTCATGGCTAATTGTTTGCATCTATCAGACTTCCTTCTGGCATGGTTGCTATGGTGGCTGTTGCCTGGATTATTATCAGCTTGTTGGCCCCAGTAGTTTGTTTGCTGCTGCCAACTTCTGAATGCTTACCAGTCAAGAAGCTTTAATACAGGTTGGCTTTAGCCAGAGTCTTCAGCACCTGGGTGCCCTTGTCCAGGGATGCAGGTCAAGATTTTAGTACCCCTTCAGCCAATACTGTAGATTCAGAACCTGGACGTAAAGATGCGGGGTTGTCAAATCCTTGGTCCAAATTTTGAATCACTTTTGCGGGATAGCCTTTTTTTAATTAAATTGAATTCTTTGTATTTTTATTTGGAGTTTTAAAAATGCGGGGACTCGTAGACACTTTGCTAATTTCAAGTCAAACTGCACATTTCCAATGGATGAAATGAATTAACTCAAATCAGATTTGAAGCGTTCAAGTCCATTAACTATTTTTATTAAGTTTACTATGCTTTTTGAAATTGCGGGATTGTTAAATCCAAGAACCAAATTTCAAATCACTTTTGAATGCCACTAGTAAACTCAAATAATAATTTCAGGAACTGGAATTCAAATTGATGTACAGTATGAAACTGGGACAAATCAACCCAAATCAAGAAGCTCCACTCTGGATAAAATCAAATGGAAAAGCCAACCTTGACAATCATGTTTAGACATGAAATTAAGTGAAATATAAAATTGTCTAACCTGGAAATGATACAATATTCTGCACTCTAAATCACTAATATAGTGACCATAAAACCATAAAATGACATATGAGCTATTCTCCTGATGACGCAGAATTTTTTTAAAAGTTTTTGGCCCCTGGCTACGCTGGGGGCCATAAAACTTACTTTTGAGGAAGGAAGAAGGGGAAAAGATAAACCATCTGTTTATGTCAGGAATATTCCTGACAACACCTTATGTCAAGATAAACTTTTGGGCGCAATCAGGCTCAAAGAGCAAAATAAAAAATTTCAGCAGTTCCCCCTGATTGGGGAAACTGCTGCAAAACACCCGGTCAAAGAAACAGAGATTAAAAAATTGAATTTTGGAAAAAAAGGTTTTATACCCCAGCTGCAGACCACGCGGCCGGCTGCCAGCCGCCCGCCTGCTCCCACCAGCCAGTCCCCCAGCCGGCGGGGCTGCCCACCCCCGCCAAATGAGGAAATTGCCCAATCAGGAATCCCTAAAAGGCAATTTACCCAAACCCCAAAATGGGAGGACTGTTGCCCAAATTTGGAATCTACCAAATTTGAAGGGGGTTTACAAGATGCCCAACATGACAATTAATGCATCAACTACAGAAGTTGAATGTGATTGCATGAAAGTACCTGAAGAAGCTCCAAAGTCATGCAATGCCAAGATTAACAATTCATTGTCTGCCAATCCATTCCCATCCCACTCCCAAAAGGGAATTCCAGACAACACCAAGTGTTTGGGGTTCCCTTTCCAATGTTTTACACTATTCATGCCCCACAAGGATGATAGTATATAATAAAGCCAAATCACTTGATGATAGTTTGTGCTATCATTGAGTGAAGTTGCCCCTCAATAGCATCACATAAATCAATTCAAAAACTTTACTTACAAGAAGTTAAACAAGACACTAAGCTTTGTCTGCCCTTACCCAGGATCATAAGATGAATCACCTAATCTTCTCAGCTGTCCTCACAGCATGCCTAGGGATTGGGGGCCACCAATATAACCAACAGCATGGACCATTCAACAAACCATCTGGCAAGTATTACTATGAGGAGCTGGCACAGCTCAACTCCTCTGAGCAGTACTCCTGGCCCATGCTGGTATTGCCCCACTCCACCCAGTCTGTAGCTATATACACCTGTATATACTACATACTCACGTATTTTGCTGGTAATTTTGGACGCTATAACGTGCATGCCAAAGTCTTTTGCTTGATGACGACGGTCTATCCAATTGTGACAGCGCTCACAGGCTTCCAAGTTGCCAACTTGGTCCCTTATTTTGCTAGAATACTTCCCCAATTGTTGGGTCTTTACAGTATGATAGCACCACCACTGGGGCTCACACCAATGGCCTCAGGCTCAACCATTTTTGTATATCTCACCTTGATATGCCTTACATTCCTGACATCCCTCCTACTTGTCTGCTACACATGTCTTTGCTGCTTCCAGGCTCTCCAATCTAGAGGAGATGCCACCCAACCCACCAATACCCACCAGGTTCAGAATGTTATCCTAAGCCAACTTTCTAAATCCCCAATCCATTCCTCCAAGAAACAGGCAATATTCACCTTGCTCTTCTTTTCTCACACCTTGTTTGAAGCCAAGCCAGCACGCTTTACCACAAAAGTCCAAAATGTCCTTCACGTGGCAAATCAACTCACCGGTCAACAGAAAGACTAGTTTGCTGCCATCATGCTGAAAGAACCTGGATTACACCATGACTTTAACCTTTTCAGCCAGAAGTTGTTGGACTCAGTCAGCTTTCTGAGGATCTAAATGATACCTGTTGGAAACTGTACTCTCTGAGACAAGGGACATCTACCACTGCCCACTACACCAAACAGTTCTCTAAGCTCAAGGAAGCTCTTGACCTGGATAGTGATAAAGCCTGCTACCTGTATTACGCAGGTCTCTCACCCCAAGTCCAGGAGTTCCTCCTCTACCATAAGCTTCCTGAGACTTACAATGAGGTCACCCAAGACGTCCAAACTTGGGGAGTGCGGTATGAAAATACCCTCCTCACCAAGACCACCCACCTCAACTCCGTCCAAGTTGAGATTGCTGGACCACCCGCCGATGCCAAAGCCCCCCATCTTGGGGTGATCCCCAGACCTGGGGGGGGAGCTTTATGCTATCCAGTGAAGAGAAGGCCTGCCGTGTGGCACAAGGTCTCTGTTTGGACTGCAGCCTTGCAGGTCATACTGTGATGAACTGTTCCACTGCACGGCTCAATCCTTTTAAACCTCCCTCAGATCCCCAGCCCCTTATGGCAGCTGAGGAAGGAGGTAATAAAGCAACCACTTCTCTCTATTCCACTGTTCACATCACCCTGGCTTCTAATACCCAGAAAATACACACCACCACCCTACTTGACACAGGGGCCATGGGAAATTTCATTGACCATCTCCTGGTGAAAAGCCTTGGCAAGCAGGCCACACCGGTGGGAACTGCCAAGCTGGCCAATGGGAGCACTCCCCCAGTATACCAAGTTGTGGAACCAACCACCATATAATTGGGGGGATGAGGTTTGAACTAAACTTCTCATCCCTGAAGAACCTGGCTTTCCCTGTCATACTAGGAATGCCTTGATGGCAGGAAGCCCGATGCAACATCAATTGGGACACCCATCAGGTTCACATCTCCAGTCTGGGTCAGATTGGCACAGCACCACTTGGGAGCAATTCCACGCTCATCAGCACAGTCATGCCCATATTGGTGATTCCCCAACTAGATGAGATGTTAGAGGAGTACACCAACGTCTTTAGAAAAGTCCTAATGCAAGTGTAAAGACCCAACAATTGGGGGAGTATTTTAACAAAATAAGGGACCAAGTTGGCAACTTGGAAGCCTGTGAGCGCCATCACAATTGGATAGACCGTCATCATCCATTGAAAGACCTTGGTGTGCACATTATAACGTCTGAAATTACCGGCAAAATATGTGAGTACATACTATATACAGGTGTATATGGCTACAGACTGGGTGGAGTGGGGCAATACCAGCATGGACCAGGAGTACTGCTCAGAGGAGTTGAGCTGCGCCAGCTCCTTGTAGTAATACTCACCATGTGGTTTGTTGAATGGCCCATGCTGTTGGTTATATTGGTGGCCCCTAATCCCAAGGCATGCTGTGAGGACAGCTGAGAAGATTAGGTGATTCATCTTATGATCCTGGGGAAGGGCAGACAAAGCTTAGTGTCTTGTTTAACTTCTTGTAGGTAAAGTTTTTGAATTGATTTATGTGATGCTATTGAGGGGCAACTTCACTCAATGATAGCACAAACTATCATCAAGTAATTTGGCTTTATTATATACTATCATCCTTGTGGGGCATGAATAGTGTAAAACATTGGACAGGGAACCCCAAACACTTGGTGTTGTCTGGAATTCCCTTTTGGGAGTGGGATGGGAATGGATTGGCAGGCAATGAATTATTACCTCTGGGCTTAAATTAGTTTGGTGTATCATTGGATGCTTTCATGCATCCAAATTTGATTTCTGCAGTTAATGCAGGAATGGTTGGGTTGGTCAGCTTGTCAGCCCCTCCCAAATTTGGTAGGTTCCAAATTTGGACAGCAGTCCTCCCATTTTTGGGTTTGGGGAAATTGCCTTTTTGGGCTTCCCCATTAGGCAATTTCCCCATCCAGCAGGGGTGGGTAGCCCTGCTATGGGGGGTGTGCCATCCCCCGCTGGCTGGCTGGGCGCCTGGCAGTTGGGCTTGCGTGCGGCTGCAGACGGCTGGCAGCCAGGGTATAAAACCTGTCTGTTTCAAAAATACAATTTTTAATTTTTGAATCTTTGGCCCTGCTTTTTGCGGCAGTTTCCCCAATCAGGGGGAACTGCTGCAATTTTTTGTTTTGCTCTTTGAGCTCAATTGCAGCCAAAAAATTATCCTGATCCAAGGTGTTGTCAGGAATATTCCTGACAGCAAGGCCCCCCAAACAAAGAGCAAGTGACCTCAGATTTGACCTTCTACCTGGTGAAACCCCAAAATGGGGAAAGGGTTGCCCCACCACACACGCACAAGTTCTGGTACTAAAAGATTACATCTCTGACTTAATGGCCAAAGGACACATGAGACAATCCCAATCCTCCTGCTCATCACCAAACTTCTTTGTTAAGAAAGGGGATGGAGAACTACGCCCATGTGTGGATTACAACACCCTGAACACCATCACAGTCAAAGACCAATACCCTGTTCCATTGGCAGAACAGCTCACAGACAGACTGACAGGCGCCTTTGTATTTTCAAAACTGGACTTCTGTAATGCGTACAACCAGGTCAGGATTGCAGAGGGAGACAAGTGGAAAACAGCAGTTAGAACAGTCTTTGGCCTTTAAAAATACCTGGTCATGCTTTTGGACTCTGCAATGCACCCTCTGCCTTCCAATCCCTGATGAACAAGATCCTCTTTGGACCTCCTGGATGTCTGTGTAGTGGTTTACCTAGACAATATCCTAGTGTATTCCAAGGATGAAGCCTCATACCTCTGTGACCTAAAGAAGGTCCTGGAACGCTTACACCAGGTCAAGCTGTACTGCAAAAGGGAGAAATGTGAATTCCTTAAACCAGAGGTATAAAACCTGGGGTACTAAATCTGGAAAGGCAGCTTTGCCATTGCGCCATCCAAAATTGCAGTGGTAATAGAATGGCAGATCCCAGCTACCCAATCAAAACTGAGAGGTTTACTAGGGTTGGCTAACTTTTGCTGTAAGTTCATTAATTTTTTTTGAAAAGATAGCAGAACCCTTCACGTCCTTGACTGCCAAAAGTGTCCCTTACCTTTGGACAGAGGAGGCACAAAAGTCATTTGAGACCCTCAAGTCTGCCTTCACCACAGCCCCAGTACTCCGACAACCTAACCCCGAGCTCCAATTTTTTTTGGAGACTGACGCTTCAGACTTTGCCTTAGGAGCAGTCTTGCTTCAGGAAGGGGAGCCTGGAGTATACCACTGTTGCAACTGGACTAATAGGGATCCAGTATGATGAATTGGGGAAGACAACAGTCCAATAGGAAAGGACATAATAATAAGAATAAGGTATCATTTATTGTATAATATTGTGCTTAATATACTATATGGGGAAATCCACAAGGCCACAAGGGGGTGGCATAGTGGGAAGTTCCATGTAAGGTTTGAAGCCAAGGAATAAATTGTGCGGGAATCAGCAAGTTGAATTGGCAGCGCTCCTAATTAGTATGAAGTACCTGTCATTTGATATTGCCTTCAGATTAATCCATAACATTAGATACTTCAAGGGGCGGCTCATCAAGCGCCCCCTGTATATTGTAAGATACATTAGCAGGCAAGTCTGGAAACTTGGTTGCAACACCCCCCTTGCCCCCTGGTTGTTGTCAGACACCGGGACTGGAGTCTGAAGAAGGTCTGGAAAGGTCCGCACAAACAACCTTTGTGTGGGGATGGCGCGGCAGTCGCACAAGCAATCATGGTGAAGCTTCTTGGTGTTCCCTTGGGCATCCTCAAGTTGGTAGGTGTGGTTGTCATAGACTGCAGCTATCTTGAAGGGCCCTAGGTGGTTGGATTCTAATTTGGCAGAATTGGGATTGAGGGTGTAGACGGGGTCACCTATGGCGTATCTAGCTTCAAGGTGTTTTGTCCCTCCTGCAATCTGCTTGTGTTTGATCTCCCGGGCTTTGACACACCATTGGTCTAGGGATGGAGTTGTCACTAGGGGGGTTGTTGGGAACCTTGGACCGTAGTTTTCCCTGTTCAACCCCTGTCAGACTTTCAGGTGTTTCAAAGGCCAGGGTGCTAGGGCTAAACCCAGTGCCCCTGTTGATTCATGCTTGCAGGATCAGTAGGGCGGTGGAAAGCTGTTCAGTTCATGCAGTGTTAGGGTGTTCTTGTGAGAGCTTGGCAAGCAATTGAACCAGGGAGCCATTTAACCGTTCCACGCGTCCATTGGCTTGCGGATTGTAGGGGGTTGTGATTATATGTTGGAGCACATTATTGACGCAGTATGCCTTCATGACGTGTCCAACAAGTTTGGGTCCGCCATCTGTGATGAGACGCTTGGGTCGCCCAAAGCAAGCCACAATCTCTTTGCCAATGAAGTGGGTGATGGTGGTGGCAGTATGGTTGGTTGTGGCCCAGGCCACTGGCCAACAAGTTAAGTAGTTGATAGCAGTGATAATATACTTCATACCCAGTCTGTCTTTGGGGAGCGGTCCCACAATGTCAAGAGCCCACTGCTTGAAGGGTTCCATAGCCTTGATGGGTAGGACAGACTTGGGAGGTGAAGGTTTGGACGTATTCTTTTCACACAACACACATGTCTCAGGGAGATCCAAGATGTCTTGAGCATGCGCGGCCACCAAACCTTTTATTTCATAATCTTGAAGAGGTTACGCCCTCTGATGTGACCCAAGGTTTGGTGGTAGTGCAAGATGGTGTCCCCTCGTTGTGTGGTGGGAATGTAAGGCGTCTTCTCACCTGTCTCTGCCCAGCGGCAGACGCTACCAGCATCAATGATGAACTGACTTTTGTTGTCCTTCAGCTTGGAGATGGTGACTGAGTTAAAGCCCTCGTAGCAAGTTGCCTCAGGGCGCAGGTAGAGCATGGGCCAATCTGGGTCCAAACCGTTGTCCCCAGTGATGGACACTACATAGAGTCGTGAAAGAGCAACGGCTGTGACAAGTTCCTTTCCAGGCTTGTATTTGATGCGTAACTGATAGGGGGATAGACAATCAACCCATCCTGCCTGGCGGTGTGTCAAATGTGACTGCATGTTGAAGTACTGGAGTGACTTCTGGTCCGTCAGAACGCGGGGTGGGAAGGTTGCACCTTCCAAGTAACAGCGCCACTTCTCAACGCAGTGTACAATGGCTGCCAGCTCTTTATAATGGATCGGATAACATTGTTCTGAGTCAGTGAGCTTCCTGGACTCATATGCTACGGGGAGGAAGACACAATTGTCAGTTTCTACCCTTAGCACACCCCCTATGGCCCTGTCAGAGGCGTCAGTCTCGAGTTTGTACTGTTGGTTTTGGTTGGGAAACTGCAGTACTGGTGCTGTTGTTAGCCTTTGCTTCAACGTCTTGAAGGCTCAATCTCTGGCAGGGGTCCAATGGAAGCGCTGTTTGGTATTGAGGAGCTCAGTGAGAGGTGCAATTAGCTCCCCGCATTTGAGGATGAACTTGCGTACATAGGCAACCATGCCCAAGAATGTCTGCACCTGGCCCACATCAGTGGGGGCAGCATGCTAGTGATTGCCTTGATTTTGACAGGGTTGGGCTTTATCCTTTGGGCAGAGATGATGTGCCCAAGGAATAGCAACTCCGACTTGAGAAACTCACATTTGGAGGGTTTAGCTTTTAGCTGATTTTTCCAAAGGGTGTCAAGGACAGCGCAGAGGTGTTGGAGGTATGTGGTTTGATCTTGACTGAAGACAATAATGTCGTCAAGGTACACAACCACACACTTTCCAATCAGTTCCTCAAAGGCTTTGTTCATCAACATGGCAAAGGTGGAGGGAGTGTTGGTCATTCCAAAGTTTATGACACGACACTTAAACAACCCGTAGCGTGTGCGGAAGGCAGTTTTTGCCTCATCCCCTGGTGCAATGCGGACCTGGTTGTACCCCGCAGTGAGATCAATCTTGATAAAGACCTTCGCGCCTGCAAGTGTATCAAACAGGTTGTCAATCAGCGGTAGGGGGTATTTATTTTTAACTGTCACCTCATTTAAGGCAAGGTAATCTGTGACCAGGCAAAGAGACCCATCCTTCTTTGCTACAAAGAAGACAGCCGCCCCATATGGAGACAGCAAGGGGCAAATAAAGCCCTTATTGAGCGCGTCCACAAAGTGCTGGCGGAGGGTTTCATCTTCCTTTGGTGTGAGACAGTATAATGGTTGTGCTTTAGGTAATAATCCTTGAGGTTGTACAGCGTGCTGGATCTCCCAGGGCGGAGGTAGTTGTTTGAGTGTTTCACTGAATACATCCTTGTACTCCTTGAGAAGTGCAGCTAGCACTGGTGGTGGTGATGATGACAAGGGAGGGACTGCAGATGATTCTGCACAGATAACTTTGACTGAGCATTGGTTAAAGTCTAGTTTCCCCTCCTTGAAATTGTACAAGCTGGTTTCCGTTATTCTGACTAACACAGTGTCATGTAGTAGCTTGTTCATTTCCACAGGATAGATCTGGAACCCCACCCCATTTCTATTGAGGGTGATGACAGATGTATCCCAGTTGATGTAGGGACAGTTATGCCGGAGCCAGTCAAGGCCAGCAATTATGTTGTGGCTGAGGCCTGCTATGATTGGCCCAGAGAGCTTAACCTGGATGTTCCCCATTCTTATGGAGAAGGGTACCATCTTGTGGGTGATGGCAACTCTGGGGGAGTCAGCTACACATACTTCTTTGAATCTGCTGGGTACTTGGTCTAATTGCTGGGAGTCAGCAAACGCCTGATCTACCATGGTGTGATCAGCCCCAGTATCTACCAGTAACTTGTGAGTGTTCCCACGGAAATGGAAGGGATAGGAAAAATGTGTTACTTTATTTGAGGAATGAGCGGCTTGCAACACGGGGTCATTGCTATGAACCTGAAAGATGTCCAGAGTTTCAACCTTGTGAAGATTGTAGTTGTGGGGGTTCTTTGCAAGCAAAGACTGAGAAGACAGGTCGGTCAGGGTTGTAAGGCCTCTTGTTGCTACAACCCCCAGGCTTTTCCCTGGTCCTCAATTAGCGCTAGCTGGAGCTCTCCCTTGCGGGGGCGTTTAGTTGCACTTTCTTGTTGACAAGGTTGGTGACAGCCCACTTGACTTTGGCCATTGTTAGGTGCAGAACGTGGTTGGGGTGGAGCATTGTTGGTGCAGCGGAAGCCCATCAAAGCCTGGTTATTGGCCTCTACAATGGCTTTATAGCAGTTGTCAATAGAGGTGCAGCAACCAACGGGAACCCACTTGCAAATATGGGGTTTTAACCCATTAACAATGAGAGTGAGCAACTTGGCATTCCCATTGGTCACTGCTTTGGGGGCAGCAGCAAGGGCTTGTTGCCAAGCAGCGAGATACTCAGGGACGGAACCAGTCTGCTTGATGGCTAAGAGGGGAGTCCTCAAGACAATGGGAGAGAAAGTTTCACTATATCAGGATTTGGTGGCGTCTTGAAATGTTGCCCAGGTGACGTCAAACTCCTGGCTGGCCCAGTTGGTGAACCACACAGCGGCAGGCCCTGTGAGGCGCCAGATGCAGTGGCAACCCATATGGACTCCGGGACCTGACAGATACAAAGGCGTGTTTTGGTGGACTGGAGCCAACTGACAATGTCAGCTCCTTCAACACCGCCAGCAAAGGACTCTAGTTGGAGGTTGAGCATATGTTGAGACAGATCTGACTGTGGCAGGGTGACGCTAGTGTCATGCTGCCCAAGACAGAGCCAATTGTATACACTGGTGAGAACTAGCTGATCTTGATAGATGACATAACCCTCAGGAATGTCCCCCTTGGGGATTGGAAGGAATGTCTCTTGTTGTGGAGTAGCCATGCGGCCTGTACTCCGTCCTTTCTTGGGGAATTTTATTTTAAAATAGGTTGTGAACCTACTTCTGCTACCACTGTTGCAACTAGACCAATGGGGATCCAGTATGATGAATTGGGGAAGACAACAGTCCAATAGGAAAGGACAGAATAACAAGAATAAGGTATTGTTTATTGTAGAATATTGTGATTAATATACTATATGGGGAAAGCCATAAGGCCACAAGGGGGTGGCATGTTCCATATAAGGTTTGAAGCCAAGGAATAACTTGTTCAGGAATCAGCAAGTCAAATTGGCAGCGCTCCTAATTAGGATGAAGTACCTGTCATTTGCTATTGTCATCAGATTAATCCATAACATTAGATACGTCACGGGGCGGCTCATTGAGCGCCCCCTGTGTATTGTAAGATATGTTAGCAGGCAAGTCTGGAAACTTGGTTGCTCACCACCCTGTGGCATACTTCTCTAAGAAGCTGTTGGATTGTGAACAAAACTACAATGTGTATGAAAAGGAACTCATGGTCATAGTTAAAGCCTTTGAACACTGGAGACAATACTTATAAGGAGCCAAACACACTGTCATTGTCTGTATCAACCATAGGAACCTTTTATACTTCACATAAAAGAGAAAGATCTGCCAACAACTTGCCAGATGGGCTCTAGACTTGTCCTCCTACAACTTCAAGATCAGTTACATCCCAGGACACACCAACAATGCACCAGACACCTTGAGCAGACAAGAAGACCACAATGACGGAGACCAGTCATACAGCCACTTCAACACCCAACCAGTCCTAGACACCAATCAGTTCCTAATGGCTGTCCTTGGGGCGTCCCAACCACTCTCATCCTTGGAGGAAGAGGTGAAGAACACTCAGAAGGACTCTCCACTCATCAAAGACCTAATTGCCAAAATGAACTCCGCAAAACCCAACCCCAACTACTCTACCCACAAGGGCTTCCTTTACAGACTCAATAGATTGGTGGTACCCCCAGGAGCAATTCAGAATCAGGTCTTACAAGAGCTACATGACTCCCCGCTAGGTGGTCACAGAGGAATCAAGAAAACTATGGCACATCTTCAAATCGGCTACTGGTTGCCATCCATGTTTCCCCAAGTGAAAGACTACATTTCACAATGTGTCTCATGTATGAGGAACAAACACTCCACACAGAAGCCACAGGGGTTGCTCAAACCCCTTTCAATCCCACCCATGCCATGGGAATCTATCTCCAGGGACTTCATTAAGGACCTACCTCCCAGTCAAGGGTTCACAGGGGTCCTGGTTATTGTGGACCGTCTCATCAAAGCCGCAGAGTTCATTTCTTGCTCCTCAGGAATGTTGGCCACTGCCACAGCTTGGTTATTCCTTAACCACATCTACCGCCACCATGGTCTCCCCAAAGACATTGTTTCATACAGAGGGACCCAGTTCACTTCCAAAGTCTGGGGTGAAATAATGCAACAACTCCAAGTAAAGCTCAACCTGTCAACAGCCTTCCACCCTCAAACCAATGGACAAACAGAGCAAGTTAACCAGATACTAGAAACTTATCTCTGCGCCTATGTCAACACTAAGCAGGATAATTGGGTGGAACTACTACCCTTGGCCCAGTTTGACTACAATAGTTCTTACCACTTGGGAGCCAAGATGTCCCCATTTACGGCCAACTACAGGTTCTCCCTGCAACAAATCCCCACCAAAGGCTGTCCAGGGACAGTACCTCAAGCCAACAAGTACTTCCAAAATCTAAGGGATACCCAGAGACACCTACAGACTAACCTCAGAGATTCCCAACAGAAGTACAAGGTCCAAGCCAACAAACTCTGATGCTCCAACCCTGAATTTGAAGTAGGTTCCAATGTATACCTTGACACCAAGAACCTCAAGATCAACCAAGTTGGTAGAAAGCTAGGACCCTGCCGCATTGGACCCCTCAAAGTATTCCAGTGAATCTCTGACATGACGTACAGAGTACAGCTCCCTGAACGGTCAAGTGCCCACAACATCTTCCATGTATCCAAATTAGAGGCAGAGAGAGGAAGACCCCACACACGTCAGAATAAAGACAGCAACCCCCACCAACAATCCTAAAACACACCACAGAGTAGGAGGTGGAGGCTAACTAGGATACAGGAAAGTTTGCAACCAGGTCCTGTACCTAGTTTCATGGGTAGGGTACCCTCCAGAATATAACTCATGGGAACCTGTAAAGAATCTTGCCAACACTCCTGAACTTATTGCCCAGTACCGCCAACAGACAGGTCTGCCAAAGAAGGGAAGGAAAGGCAACTTTCAGGAATATTCCTGACAACACCTTGTGTCAAGATAAACTTTTGGGCGCAATCAGGCTCAAAGAGAAAAATAAAAAATTGCAGCAGTTCCCCCTGATTGGGGAAACTGCCGCAAAACACCCAGTCAAAGAAACAGATATTAAAAAATTGAATTTTGGGAAAAACAGGGTTTATAACCCGGCCGCAGACCGCACAGCCACCAGCTGGCGGGGGAAGTCACACCCCCCATGGCAGGACCGCTCACCCCCACCAGATGGGGAAATTGCCCAATTGGGAATCCCAAAAAAATTAATTTCCCCAAACCCAAAAATGGGGGAACTGCTGCCCAAATTTGGAACCTACCAAATTTGGAGGGGGTTTACAAGATTCCCAGCATGACAATTAATGCATCAACTACAGAAGTTGAAAGTGATTGCATGAAAGTACCTGAAGAAACTCCCAAGTCATGCAATTCCAAGATTAACAATTCATTTCCTGCCAATACATCCCAATACCACTCCAAAAAGGGAATTTCAGACAACAACAAGTGTTTGGGGTTCCCTGTCCAATGTTTTGCACTATTCATGCCCCATAAGGATGATAGTATATAATAAAGCCAAATCACTTGATGATAATTTGTGCTATCATTGAGTGAAATTACCCCTCAATATTATCACATAAATCAATTCAAAAACTTTACCTACAAGAAGTTAAACAAGACACTAAGCTTTGTCTGCCCTTACCCAGGATCATAAGATGAATCACCTAATCTTCTCAGCTGTCCTCACAGCATGCCTAGGGATTGGGGGCCACCAATATAACCAACAGCATGGACCATTCAACAAACCACCTGGCAAGTATTACTATGAGGAGCTGGCGCAGTTCAACTCCTCTGAGCAGTACTCCTGGCCCATGCTGGTATTGCCCCACTCCACCCAGTCTGTAGCCATATACACCTGTATATACTACGTGCTCACGTATTTTGCCAGTAATTTTGGACACTATAACGTGCACGCCAAAGTCTTTTGCTTGATGATGTTGGTCTATCCAATTGTGACGGCGCTCACAGGCTTCCAAGTTGCCAACTTGGTCCCTTATTTTGCTAGAATACTTCCCCAATTGTTGGGTCTTTACAGTTTACTAAAAAAGTGTTAATGTATTGCTATTAAGGATACTTGATTACAGTAGATTTTAAAAAATGCTAATAATAAAATAGAATTATATACAAATCTATCTTATCACATTGTCTTTTCCTTGATGTGTTGATAGTTTATTTGCTGTTAATAATGTGCTTACATTTAATTGGATAGTTCCACCTTCAGTTGCCTTGGCAATAGGAAATCAATCTGCCTCCGCGACCACAGCTGGTCTTGGGGAGGCAACTTGATTTCCTATTGCCAAGGCAACTGGAGATGAAACTATCCAATTGAACGTAAGCACATTATTAACAGCAAATAAACTATCAACACATCAAGGAAAAGACAATGTGATAAGATAGATTTGTATATAATTCTATTTTATTATTAGCATTTTTTAAAATCTACTGTAATCAAGCATCTAAATTTTAGCTGTCCTAAAATGAAATAGGGCAATTTTTGAGAATGCCTATGATTCCTAAAAGAATTAGCACAAATCCACTATAGATCCTTTGTCAGGCACCTACTCACTAGGAAGTAATCTTCCTAGATGGTGAATGATGGCAGAGGGATTTAATTCAGTCACCAAGGAGCCTACCGGCAAGGACACCATTCTGAGGTGGAATATTTCCCCAACTAGACAATATCTGCCTAACAGGGGATTGAAACAAACCAAGAAGTAGTAAACCCCCAAGTAAAACAGGAGGAAGATGGATGCCAAGGGACAAAAGACTTGGGGTTTGGGAATCAGGTGGATGGACTGGTATTATATGGTTTCTTGAAGCAAGGAAGATTATGTGACAAGGGAGTGGAAGTATACCAAACTCCTGGTATCACCTGACACCAGGAGCTGTCTAAGAAGTATGCCTCAGGAGAGGTCCCAGAATCTGTACGAGAGCCCATCAAAATGCTGGCTAATACAGCCTGCAGCAAGACCATCCAATACATCCATTTATACCCAAGAGACTCCCTAAGAGGAATATTGGGTAATCTCATGGTTTTGGAATTAAGGCTTAAGTCAAGTTATAATAAAATAAGCCAAAGTATTCACTTAGGTGAATGTAGACTTTATTGATTGAACAAGTGGAAGATCAAAATTTACCAGCATTATATAGCATTGAAGCTAAAGGATAATATGGAGATAAAATAAAGGAGACAAAATTTCTTGGAGATAGAGTTGGAGAATTTAGGAGGAAACTGGAGATTCTGAGGAGTTTGAAATTTAAACTAAGATTATTTGTGCTACTGAAGCAAACTACTAACCTCAGCAATACCAATAACCATTAATGTTTTAAATAATAATTACTTCCCTAGGATAAACAGGAGGAGCCCAGCTATTCCCCAGACAGAGCTGGGGAAGAAGAACACAAACCAGCAACAGAAACAGAGGCCAACAGGTCATCTGAAACAAGGTCTAAACTGAACTAGACGTCATCCAGGTGTTTAAATACACCTAATGGTTTGATTGTTGTAATTTCTGATTGGTCAAAACCCATCTCGGAAGGTAACAATTTTCTCTCCACAAAACTACTAATTGTTCTCTTAGTGAAAATAGAGTCTGGAGCAAAGGAAGGCCTGGGGTTGAACCCCGTTGACATAAGAGAGGAACCAGAAGCACATTCTGAAGTCAAATCATCAGGTAATAAAGGACAGATACTTCAAACTAACCCAATAATTTTAGGAGATCCAATATAACCCAAAAGAAGAAAACTTTCTTTTTCTAATCCCAGGAATAAATTGTTGTCAGGATTTACCAAAAGAACATTCCTGACATCCTTTTTGAGATACCCATAAATTATATTTATTTCAAATTCACCTCATTTTTTATTTGAAATTTGGTTCTTGGATTTGAAAATCCCACAATTTCAGATTTGTTTAGTTTTACATGATGTCTATGATTTGTTTGAAATACAGGAAATCTCAAACCATACATTAGAATCTCACATTTCTGCTTCATGTATCCCACATTTGTTTGCTGAGTTTTGTCTTTTGTTAGTTGAGTTACCTGCTCAAGGGATTTGAAATTTGCCAATTTAAGTAAATAAAAAGTCAAATTAAATGGTTGATTTTATTAAATAGTTCAATTTTCACTCAGCTGAGTTGCCAGTAAAAGTGATTTGAAATTTTGACCAAGGATTTGACAATCCCACATTTTTACATTCAGGGTCTGAATCTGCAGTAAAGGCTAAAGTATAAGCTGGATCATCTTCCTTGGGTGGTTAGGTTAGTTTGATTCAAGTTTATTCAATTCCTTTGGTATGGGTTGATATGAGCCCCATTCAAAGTGGTTATTTGAGCTGCCATACAGTTCCAGGTAGGGTTCAATCTACGGGATGGGCATGGGGGTCTATTTACTAGGTGCTGAGCCAGAAAGTTCTCAGGGGATATAGAGGTTGGTCCAGAAAATCTCCCCATGCCAGCTTTTAGCTAGCTTCCTGACCTTCTGAGCCAGGGGTGGCATCAAATCTTTTGTGGTTGTGTTGACCTGAATGTTGCGCCTAGCTAGGTTTGGAGAGGTCATTGCTGGCCCTTGTATTGATATGTTACAGCTTGTTTTCCTATTACCTGATCCGGGGTTAAGCTGGTGGTCTGAGATATATTTTGAGGTTATCAAGTGTTATTTTAAGCCCATGAAGTATGCTGTATTATTTGTAACCCTTATATCTTGAGGGTATTATGGTAATCAAGTTGAACAGTGAATCAGGTTCTACTTAGTGGCCTCCAATCACCATGACCAGGTGACCAATTTTTTGGTGTGTTGCTAGTGTTGAGGGTCTGGATGTACAAGCATTCTGGCTACCGCCAACCTACTTAACATCCAGCTATCACCCGATTTAGTCCCCTTCTAATATACCATTTGACATACCAAGAATGGTAACCAAGCAATATCACCTGACCGTCCAAGTATCCAGTGGCTCAAATTCAACTAGCACATGACCAACCCCTAGGTTTGATCCAACTAAATCCCTGCCACATTCAAGTCTATATAACTCTAAAGTATTATCCAATAAAAGATACTTCTCTTCTTTCTTAATTCCATATTTGAAGCTTCCCCAAAAGGCGCTCCTTATCACTGGTAGCAGCTACGGTTTTTTGACCACACCCATGAGAGAGAAAATGACTGACCAAAACCCGCCCACCTTTGCCCAGGTACTCAACCAGGCCACATCCCAGGATACCTTGAAAACGTACTTCTGTGCCCACAACATTGGCAAGGATATACCTAGTGGATGCACCGTATTGAAAAGGTCTGGTCATGCCCAAAGCATGCTGTTGCGCTTTTTGCTGTACAGCACCACAATTATTTGAGATTATAGGGCACAGGACATTTGCCAGAATACAGTCATATGTGAGGATATGATTAGTATTGTATCAGAAGAGCCAGATTGAATGGAACCATGATTATTGGCCAGCAATGGCTTCTGATTGCGCAGAAGCACTTAAGGATTAGGATAAAGGCCAACCAGATTAAGGGAAAAAAGATGATTCAAAGATTGATTTTATTGTAATTGATTAATTCTTCTTATACCTTCTACCAGGGTAATATCTGGGCTGGTAGCAATGTCTTCTAGGACAGTCTAACATGCCCCAAATTTGGGTACTTATTAATCTAGGCTTGGCACTTCTTGTATGTCAACCAATAGAATATCTTCATCTTCACCCAGCACAGGTGATCCTTGCTGGTGTGGAATAATTTAGTTACTTCAGAATTTCTTCCTGCTTTCTTAGCATACTGCAGCTGAATGCTTATTAATGTGACAATTAAGGGAATTTGAGATTATGGGTAATTGAACCCAGCGCCTTGGCGCTTGATGTAAAGGAAAGGCAGTGCTGTGGAGCCTGTAATATTTGCCAGGTGGTGCTTGCAATAATTTTTAGTTGGCACTTGACATAAAAGTAGTCTGGCGCTTTGGCACCTAATCCAATTGCTAGGCGGCATCGCGGCACTTTGTGTATTTATTAAGTGCTGCAGCAGCAAATCATGTGTCACTAATTGCTGTGGCAGAGCTTGTCATTGGCTAGTATTAGGCTTAGGTCAGCAGACTACTGCTAATCCAACTTGCATGTAGCTTATACTACCAATTTATGTTATTTGGTAGCTGTAATTCATATCCACAAGCTCTTTCATAATTAGTGTCATTGTATTTTGTACTACTAATTTATGAGTTTGGTTGTAGCAATCCCAATCTGTGAGCTCTGTCATAATTGGCATCATTGCTTGGTTGAAATTCCCAACACATGCGCCAAGATTATTCAATACAGTCTTCTCTTCAACCACAAACAAACACAATACCACCTATCACAGGTGAAGTTATCAACACCAAATACATTGGTATTGACAAGTTCTTTGGTAAAAACAAAGAAAACGTCATCAACTAGCTAGACCACTCAGCCGCTAAACTCCGCACCAGCCACATCCCCCATGAGAAATAGGTCCAGGAAGCCAGGAAGCACCTGTACAAGGCTGCAGCTAACTGGTTTGCCACCTGGGTTGGCTCACAAACTGACAACCAGCTTGATAACTGGGAGAGTTTAAAGCAGACATCACCCACAATTTCTGCGTCACTGAATCCCTCCAAGACATTGCAATACAGCTCAGTGATCTTCCTCAGAAGACCACTATTGCAGCTTACACCAACAAATTTGAGGAAATACATTGCAAGATCCAAAACCCAGCACAAGCTGATAACGTACATACCAGTGCCTCATTCATCAACAGAATGAAACCCTCTGCCGCTGCCATCATCTGCCCAGAGGCAAACACCTCAATGCCCGCACTCATTGAAGAAGCCAAGCGCGCTGAAAAACGCGCCAACATGGAATATGCTGCACGCAACAGCAACTGCGCCTCAAACAGCAATGGCAGAGAAAACTCCAATGGCAACAAACGCCAGAACTCTAATAATAGCAACAACAACTCCAATTGCAACAATGGCAATTGCAGCCAAAGCGCAAACCGCTCCTGTCCCAAGAAAGAGGACACCGCCAAAGTTAACAATGCTGAAGTAGCAACCCACTATGAATCTGACCCCACATTCTCTGACCTTGAAGGTCTCAAAACAGAGGAACAGGGAAAAGAGGAGGGGGAACAGGCTTAAGTGCCTCTGTCTCCCCCCAACTTGACAAGAAACTGTACCAAGGCACAAACTTTGCTACTCACATTCCCCGTGTCCCGCAGTCCTCCATTTTTATGAACTTAAAAATTAAAGATCACTCACAACTTCTTGTCTACCCATGCACTTACAAATCACATACACATAAAATTTTATTTGACTCTGGTGCACAACATACTATGGTTAGCAAACCATTTATAGCTAAATACAAAATACCAGTTGTCAAATCCAACTTCAAATACCCCAGAATGGCAGATAAGTCAAAATTTCTACTCAAAGGCAAAACAACTCCCTTTAGAATTGACCTCCAAGGCATACAAACGTCCATCAAAGGCCTTGTCATGAACAACATAAACTACAACATTGTAGAAGGCATGGACTGGTTCACCCAAGTGATCCCAGCGTATGTTGGAAAACAAAAACCATGACCATCAAACACAAAGGAGTCAATTTTAATTACTCAAAGAACCAAATGACCTCATTCTAAGAGACACAGTATTTGTCCAGGTCATAAACCAAGATAACTCAGAACGTCTAACCAAAGACAGTACCCTCCAAATAATGAGAAACACCAAATTTAATAAAATACAAACAACCAAAATCCAATGCCCAGAACTTATGCACTCCTAAAAAAATGCACACATGTATTCAAGGAAGATCTCATAGAGTTACCACCCAAACGGGAGGTAAAACCTGGCATTGATCTATGTAAAGCCATGCCTAAACCTGCACCCCTCTACAGACTCTCCCCCATGGAGACCCAAACCCTCAAAACCCATAAGAGGACAACCTATCCAAAGGATTCATTTGCTTATTGAAATCCCTGAGAGGGGCTGCAGTGTTCTTTGTAAAGAAAAAGGAAGGCAAAATTTGCCTAGTAACTGACTACAGAGCACAAAATGCAAGCACAGTAAAGAATAAATACCCCCTTCCACTCATAGAGGATCTGTTTGCAAGTCTCTCAGGTACCAAATTTTTCTCTAAAATTGACCTCACCTCAGGGTACAACCAGGTTGAAGTAAAGGAAAAGGACATACCAAAAACTGCATTCTGTACGCAATTTGGATCCTTTGAATGTAGAGTAATGAACTTTGGGATGACCAACCCTCCTGCAATGTTTGTCACCATGATGAACCAAGCACTAAACAGTCTCTCAAATACATTAGGCTACCTTGACAATATCATAATATTCTCAAAAACCAAAGAGGAACACCTCATGCATGTCAGCAAGACACTCAATTGACTTGCAAAGCACAAACTTTATGCAAAACCAAGTAAATTGTCATGGCCCGCCATGACATAGTAGCTTTGAAAACTTGCGTTTTAAAAGCTTGGATTGATAAAGCTACTTTTTGCCGTCAGAAAGCTACCTTGATGATCTCCCTAGGTACCCGAGATCAGAAGTCATGGCGATTTAAAGAGCCGAGTTTGAAAACCCTGTCAGCATGCCCCGAAATGGTTGCGAGATTGGATTTCAAATCAAGACAAGCAACAATTAGTAAGCGGGCAAATCCAATAATATCTCAGCTTCCAGCGATCAGTTTTGGATGCCCTTACGCTCAAATGAAAGCCCCAGATGAGGAGAATCCATCCAAAGTATTTTTTAGATGACCAACTGGGGCAAACCGCAAAGTTTGAATCTGACCAAAAGAATATGACTAGGATTAGTCAGTTGATGTTTCAAAATCTTAGTATACCCTCCAGATAGAGAGACAAGGACCTTCAGGAAGAATCTGGAAGAATCTCAAAGACCAATGTAAATGGTATAAAAAGAACCTAGTTCCCCTTTTCCCCATTGTGATCATTCTTGGTCTGAATAATAAATAAAGGACTTCTCTTAGACTATAGTTTAAATGGATCAGAGTTGGGAGCCCTTGGGCCCTGACATAAATCCTAATTTATGGAAAAGGAACTCCTGTTCTTGGGCCACATTGTCTCTGATGGCGGCATCAAAGCAGATCCAGACAAAATAAAAGCCATAAATAACATGCAACGCCCCACCTCTGTTAAACAAGTTGGATGCTTTCTTGGTATGGTAGCTTACCTAAGGAAATACATCAAAGACTGCAGAAAACTAACCGCACCAATCAATGACTTAACCAAGGGTAATGCCAAAAAGAAATTCATCTGGACTCCAGAAGGTGACAAGAATTTCCATTTATTAAAGCAAGCTCTGATCGAAGCACCAATCTTGCAATACCCTAACAATAACGGGTGCTACAAGCTTGAGTCAGATGCCAGCAACACTGCCATTGGTGCAGTCCTGCGCATCTGCCAGCCAGGGCAGCAAGACTTCCTGCCAGTATGTTACAAAAGCAGAAAACTAACCAATACTGAGCAGAGATACCCAATCAACAATAAGGAATTGCTAGCAATATACCACGCTGGCAAGAAATGGAGATGTTACTTAGAAGGACATTTAAACGTCCCAGTACTAACTGACCTTTAATCCTTAATCTATTTCAAAACTCAGAACATACTCGCACAACGGCAAGCCAAATGGATGTCCTTGCTGGAACAGCTCAATTTGGACATCCAATACAAAAAGGGGCAGAGCTGGTCACGGCAATGCTCTCTCTAGACTATGTCAGCCTAGAGAGGATCACCCTGACCACCTGGACCCTGACTGGCCAAACTTGTACAACACTGAGTATAAAACCAAAGGGAAAGACCCCTCAACACATCAACTGACCCCCAATACATTAGTAAGAAACAAAAAGTATTTCCATGTATCAAATGGCACAGTATACCAAGTTATTAATGACAAACATATCCCGTATATCCCACTCACACAAAGAGTTGACACCATACTAAGAAATCACCACCTGCTAGGCCATACAAAGGCTAACAACCTTTACCTCACACTAAAAGAGATAGTATGGTGGCCCAACCTCAAGCAGGATATAGTGGATGTTCTGAAAATGTGCACAGTGTGCAAGAAATACACCAGTACAAAGGCTCCTCAGCCAACAGTCAACCCAGTACCAGACCCTGAACCATTTAAGGTTTGGGGGCTAGACGTAGTGGGGCCCTTCCCAGAAACAAGGACAAACCAACATTTTGTAATTGTAGCTATCAACTTCGCCACCTGCTGGCCCATCTGCTGGGTAATAAAGGACCATAAAGCAGAAACTGTCAACTGTTTCATTAACGAAGCAATCATTGCCAACTATGGCACTCCAGACTACATCATAACTGATGGAGCAACAGAGTTATCAGGTCAGGTAGTTAATGACAACTTGAAATCCAAAATACATTGACCACTCCACAACCTCTCCATACAGGCCACAGGCCAATGGTAGAGTGGAACACCTAAATGGCAGCCTTATCAGGACCCTAGAGAAAATAATGGATGGCAAAGCCAAAGACACATGGCCACTATACATGAAACATGCATTATTAGTATCCCAAGTCTGCACCAACCAAGGGACAGGCTAATCACTGTTTGAGCTAACCTACAGGTACAAACTGGACGTAATCACCCGCAACAAACAGCCCTACATAAAGATCCCCCAGGGAAACCTCCCACAGTAGAGCAAGCACCAAACCTACAACACATCCGCCTCAAAGCTAAAATAGCTGAAATGAAGAGGCTCAATACACCAAAGGTAACCTCCACAGAGGAACCACTTCCTATCACCTCCCCTGTCTGGATTCTAGCTGGCAACAGAAAGAAACTAGACTCAGTACACCCAGGACCAGGAAGAGTCATCAAATACAGACCAGAGCACAACACTTCCCTAGTGAAATTCCAAAGTGCCAAAACCACAATTATCAAGAAATACCACAGAACCTGTCTCTGCCTCAGTAAAGGAGAGCACTCGACCAGACTGGTTCTAACTAGCAAACAGCTCAAGGAGCATCAGGCGGCAGCTGTTAAGACAAAGCCCTCTCCTGATGCACCAGAGTAACCCCTTAAGGGGGGGTGTCAAGGGTCTGGATGTACAAGCATTCTGGCTACTGCCAACCTACTTAACATCTAGCCATTGCCCAATTTAGTCCCCTTCCAATATACCATTTGACATACCGAGAATGGTAACCAAGCAATATCAGCTGACCGTCCAAGTATCCAGTGGCTGGATTTCATCTAGCACATGACCAACCCCTAGGTTTGATGCAACTAAATCTCTACCACAGTCAAGTCTATATAAGTCTAAAGTATTATACAATAAAAGATACTTCTCTTCTTTCTTAATTCCATATTTGAAGCTTCCCCAAACAGCGCTCCTTATCACTAGTGATGCTGAGAATTGTTTTGTGGGGTGGCAGTTTGTTTCAGATTGGTTAGAATCCCAACCTTGTTGGAACTGTGGGGTTACTTTTACCACATGGGATGACCAGTTTTGGATGGTATATATTGGTGGGGAGATTGAGATTGGTTGCACTTTAATCGTTAAACTTGGTTAGATTATGAGGGTTCAGGTTGAAACACAGGTTTAACAGTTAAAAATAAGCTTTTAAACAACCATCCTGGTTGGTATGGTTGATACACCCCGGGTTTCATCTGGATACTTCTAACAAGATGGTAAGCGAGCCTTCCCACCTAAACTTGGAGAAGCTGGGAAGAGTTTCTGAGCTGGGATATGTAATATAGTTTAGGTTTCGATGGGTGGTTGGGGCTGCTAGGCTCAAGTTTTTCGTGGGGCACCGTGTGAAGGGTCTACAAAGTAT
The DNA here is from genome assembly GCA_014839935.2 of Entomophthora muscae. NCBI lineage: Eukaryota > Fungi > Entomophthoromycota > Entomophthoromycetes > Entomophthorales > Entomophthoraceae > Entomophthora > Entomophthora muscae. The sequence goes on along the minus strand of QTSX02005227.1, from coordinate 74,371 downwards.
GAGAAGGAACTTGATGCCGTGTGGTTTAATTTGAAGAGTTCGATTAAATAGTTTATCCTGTAAATGGGTTGAAGAAGGATGGACTCTAGGTAGTATTTTTGAGCAGTATTGGTTAGCCAAAGCGTTGGGAGATCAGGTCAAGCGGGTTTACCCGATTCGCTGGCTCGGATGGTATTTGGGAACCGAATCGCATTACAGATGACCCAGCTTCGAGGTAGGCGTGCCAGCCCTTATGAAGCATGATATTTTTGGTTTGGAGCTCGGTAGTGATTCCCAAAAGGAGAAGCAGATTGAAGGTATGGATCTAAGTTAGGCTTCTGCATGGGGTCGGTTGCTTACATTGGGGTTGAGTTGGGAAAGGTCGATTTCCAGCCTGAGCTTAATTCGCATCGGCTTGTGAAACCGCGTTATAGAGTGGCATGCTATTTATATCTCTTGAATTGAAAGTCTCCTAAATGTAGTAACCGGACATTGGATGCAGTGTGGGTATATGTCGATGCAGGTAAACTGATGTTCGATAATTTGATTTATTATAACTAATAAATAATATCACTTGGATTCCTATCAAGTTGATATTTAAAAATAAATATTTTTATTATGGATTTTAAAAGCTGTAAATATATATTTTAATTTTTAATTCAGACATCGGCTACTTGGTTGGGATGGGCATTTTACGAAATCTGCGAGAGCCAATGAACATCCCATTGGTTTACTGGGTCCCGCCTTTCTCTAAAAAGATTAAACAGTTCATAATGGCTTGGATGCAGAATCAAGGCTGCCAATAGGACGAGCATGGAAGCTCGGTCCAGAACCAGGGTTGTCAAGCACCAATTTTAGTTCCAAAAGCGTAGCCCGTCCACGGATTGTGCATCGTCTTGATAAGAATGGGTGCATGTTTGCACAAAACTGATTCTCCCCCTTAGAAACTACCTTGAGTGCCCTGCCTAATATGTATTCGCATCAACTGAGAAATAAATCGAAAAGGATTGGCTAGCCTTTGATTGCAATGCAAGCAGGCTACCATGTATTCCGACATGCTTTGACATATCGGGAGGCTATTGACACCCATACTAATATACCTAAATAAGCTATTTCCTAGTTCAACATATAACCCTTGTTATTGGTTGGCATCCATTTAAAAGAACCTAAAGTCTCCCACTCAATGCTACGCTTCAACAATGGACACTGAACAGAGCCGAAATGACTTCTTCTTACCCACCGAGAGCCGCTATGCCCTGGTAGGATCTAACGGGCTTCCAATCCATGTCCAACTGGGGTTAACCCCCAGCAAGGGGTTCTTAAAGGAGAAAGATGTTTGGTTGAACTACCGCCGCAACTACTTTGAGGTGAGCTGCCATGTCGCCCGTCTATCGCCCCACGGCCCAGGCAGCTCCAAGCTGTACGTTGACCAACAGAACCAAGTAGCCTCCTTCCACCTTGATGTCTCGGCCGAGTACTGCGACGGCAGCGATGCCGGGTTAATCCAATTCACATCCCAGCGGAACAAGGGTCCCAAGGCCACCCCAACTCCCCAGCTAGTCCCCCTGCACACGGGAGCGACCAGAGTCTTCTTTAAGCGGCTCCAGTTTAATCGGGCAACCCCCAACAACAGCCGCCGGATCGGGGTCAAGAAGCCATGCCGGATCATCATCCAGTTGACCGTCAAAACCACCCATGGCACCACTATCCGCATCGCGGAATCCGTCTCACAACCCATCCTCGTCCGTGGTCGGAGCCCAGCCCATTTCTTGAAGCTGGCCGCCAACAACCACCCCATGCCTGAATAACGGTCCACTCACCTTTATAAATATCTACTAATAAAATACGTTTCCATTTAAAAATAAACTATCGCCTGCAAAGAAAACGCTGAACAAGAAGATGCCTTCCGGACTATATATCAGAGATTTATCGGGCAGTATTCAAACCTTATACAAGGTCAACTCTACCAGCCCCATGCTGAATAATATCAAGTACATCTAAAAAGATCCCATGGCTTCCAAAAAAAGTCACGTCAAGCTTGGGAAGAACATCAAAGCTAGTAAACCCTTTTATTGAACCCACTCCGAACGGCACGCCATCATTCCCATCAAGGTTACCACCCCTTCAGGCTGACCCCAGCTGGCTGGAAACCGGCGCAATGCCAAGGCGATCCAAAACATTCCTTGAACAAGGATCGTTGCAGAATAACTTGTACCGGTCTGGTATCTAAGAACTTAGTATCCCCATTTTAGAATGTAAACCTATAAACCCCCTGTAAATCACCCTTTTCAACCGGGATCCTTGCACTTTAAAAGAGTTCCCAGGGAAGCTTGGACCTTCTAATACCAATAAACAACATCCATAACTGAGCTACAGGCAACATAAGAGAAATTAAAGAAGTAGATCACTACTGAAAGAGAAGAATATCTAATAACCCAACAGTTAAATCAATCACCAGGCGCTGATACTTATTTTTTGTGGAATAGTTATATACCATCATGCTCAAAAACTTGACTTCCCGTATCAAAAGATGACTCAACTATACAACCATTCTAAACCACATACCACAGCCGAAGCATATACCGATCAATAAAGCTAACCCCAAGTCAGATATTATACTGCACCTTCACAGCTGCTGAGATGAACCATCAAATCAGATGGAAGCAAACCCAAGTTCCACAAAAAAGATATCCCACCCATAATCCAACAAGGATCGACTTGGATCCAGCACTTGGTATGCAACCCTGATCAGGCATACAACCTCCATATCCACCCCACGCCATAGCTGCAGGGTAAATATGGGATCTCAAAGCATGCTCAGATCAACCCAAACCGATCCAAATTTTCAACCCGGTTGGACTAGGGCTACACCCGACAAACAATAACCGGTCCCCCCCATCCAACCAGCATAGCGGTATCAAACCAAATCCGCTTGGGAACCCCCCCCAAAAAAAAACATCCCCAAGAAAGGTGTCCCCTATCCTAACCCTAAGGGGTATAAATAAGTACATGCCCGCTGAAACAGGTACAGATCATCAGGAATCTAGCCCTGGGTAGAGGCTTTAGGTGACTCAGGACAGGGTACCAACAAGCTGGTGGGTAATGCCCACCATAGGATGGGTGCTAACTTGATAATATAGGATACATATTGCTTAAGCAAAGACCAGGGGCCAGAGTTGGGCACCATAATGTCTACCATTCCCATCAAAGTAATGTAGAGTACTCCAAACAGTTGAGTGGACATGGTCTCAGCAGTGGTGGGAGGATCCATTGGGCAGTCAGGCCGCAGGGTTAAGGGCAGAGTCATGGGGACAAAGTATGCCAGTAGATAATTGTACTTGACTTTGAACAATAAGGGTGGCACCTTGATCCTCTTTCCTTTGTGTCCTATGTATTCAGTCTCTCTAGTTCTGACCAAAGGGTCAGCAATGAGGATGGCCTCCAAGTTGTACTACAAGTAGGCGGGGTTGGGCAGATATTCAGTAAAATGCACAGGTCTAAAGGGGGCTCCAGGGGGACACTATAGTGATGAGAGCGGTTTGGCAGGTTGGTCTCTAGAGTGAGTGGTTGCCTGGCTGTCTACTCAACCTGAGTTGAGACAGAAGATCACCCAAACTAGATAAGGTAGAATTTGATCCAACCAAAGGTTGATAAAACTTTATGGTTGAAAATAACATCAAGGTCACCCCATACCGCCAGGGTTCTTATACCAAGAGATTTCACCTCTTTGTTTTCCCCTGACTTTGGGTTCATGGGTAACCTGCTGGCAGGGCATGGATCTTGGCTTAGGGGGTTGAGGGCGGTGAAACCAGTTGTGCTTGCTCTGGGGAACAGAAGTGGTGATGCTTCATTCTGCTGCTGCTGCTCACTACATCACCCCAGCTGGCCGATTGCATTACCCTTTCTGGCCTGGAGACTGGTGGTGGCTGGTGCTCATTGGCAGGGCTAGCATAAGGTCTTGTCTCAACCTCTTTTAGGCAGGCAACAACCTCTGCGTAGGTCAGGGTCTTCAGTGGCACCAGTTTGGTGGCAATCTGGCAACCATCCAGGGAATCCCCCTGGTTAAGCCAGCGGGTTGCAGAGTGATTCAACCGCTGGAGTCTGCAACACAACAGGTTGGTGGGTCCTGGGCCATCCTGGGTGGCTCAATTTGTCTTCAGAGGGCCAGGGTTCAACTCTTGGGCTTTGGATACCAGTATTGAATGCCATTTGTGACGCCAATGAAAGCATCCTTGAATCTCTCCTTTTACATGCAAAGTTACCCAGGATAACTGGGGTACTACAAAGGGTATGGGGGTAACACAGGGGAGGCCAATCAAGCCAAATATGAAGCCATGGCTATGTATGCCATGGCAACTTGAGTGAGGATCCTTGGGATCCAAAGCAGGATAAAGGGGTTGGGGATACAAGATAAAGAGCCGGTGATGATAACCTTAATTTGCTTTGATGAGAAAACTTCCCCAGCATAAATAGCTGCCAAGGGCATCCAGCAGAGAGCACTGAGGGTGCTGGGGCAAGATAGGGTCTACGGAAAGAGCTTCTATATGCAAGACAACCATACCCCAACAACATTTCCAGGGAATAAGAGCATGGGTCACTCCTGAAACTGAATAATTATAGCTCAGTATTGATATTGGGGGAAAAACAGTCCAATTGAAAGTAGTAAAGATAATATGTGGCTTTAATTGAAAGACTGCAGTTAATATGCTTTAAAAAAGAGTTAATAATATACACAAGGGTGGTATTTTAGCAGAGTCCAGGTATGGTGGGAATGGCAGATAAGCTATCAGGGGGTTGTCAACTGGAGCTGGCTTTGCTCTTAATTTGGGAATATTATCTTTACTGTCAGGATTGACAATCCTTCCCCCCTGGGAACCCAGGCCCAAGAGTGGGAATCAAACCCTGACCCTGAATCCCCACCGGCCGCCAGCCCACATTTTCCTGAGGTTGAGCCCCCGCAAGCTGAAGCCAAGAATGATGGTCCCAATAGTAAAGCAAGCATAACCAAGGGAATCAGTGCGCCAAATAGAGGAGTAATCAAGGCGCCTAATGGAGGCAATGAAATTTTAACCATTAGCTTCATGAGCTTGAATTCTACACTGGTGGCTAATCAAGAGTCATCCCCAGAAGGAGGCACGGGCCTGCATCCTGACCCCATGACCACAACTCTAGAGCAAGATAATCAAGTGGCCAATTTGAGATCTCTGACCAATGAAAGAACTCCTGGCCCAGGGGCCATTTTGCCGCCTTTGAACCAGAGCACCCAGAACCCCCAGGCCCGCCTTTCCCAATGCCCTGAAGAAATCTCCAGGGAAAATATTAAGTTTGGGAGTGGGGTACTATATGGACCAAAGGAACCCACTCTCCAAACTTATTACCATTTTTGAATAAAGGTGTCGAGTTTATACTTCTGGGAAGTATAATAAACAAAATAAAGGGGAAGATTAAGAGGAGAATGATACTCTATTGAATATGAATATAGGTTAATACATAGTATCATGATAAGCCACATGTCATCCATGTACATCATGGCAGTCACAGGGCTTATCTGAGTAATGTTCCTCTTGAGTCATGAGGCTTAATCAAGTTGTGTTCCATTTAGGACCTGGATTGAGGGATCCCTGTAATAGATGGTTAACTGATAAAAGTGCCACTGGTTTATTGGCTGGGCAGTGAACCACTTGGTGAGTTGCTCGGTGATTTGCTCAGGGCGTTAATTCCCCAGAGGGAGTAATCAAAGATGTTGCAACATCTCCCCCTGGGGTGCTGGAAGGCGGAGCCTTGGGTACCTTCTTGAGGGTATCTAGAATATGGGCCTGGTATTGATCCAGTTTGGCGTTAGGCACAGGGAGTCTTGAGTTTTGCTGGGCTGCTCTTGCTTTGCACAGGCGGAGTCAATCATGATACATATGTTTCAGTTCAGTTCAAGCCCCAAACCCTTTGATGAGGGACGTGTTACTGGGTTTCACCTCCATGACAATGCCTGGTCTGCGTAATCCTGGGTCTAATTTGTGCTGGTTGTGATTGACAACCCAGATCTTGCCTCCGACTTGGAACCTTTCTTGCTGCAATGGGATTGCTTCCTGCTAACCCTTTGTTGTTCCATCACTTCTTGGTCCTTTCTGTGCTTTAGTACTTTTGGGTCATTACTGTCTGGTATCTTCTTTGGAAGAGGCAGTTGTGGTCCCGTGGTTGTACTGACAAGTGAAGGTTTCTGACCATAGACAAGTTCATAGGGGCTTTTGCCTGTATTGCAGTTGACTCGTGTTCTGCAGACCATAAGGGCGGTTGGCAACATGTCAACTCAGGCTTTTGGATTGTTGGCAGATAGCTTACTAAGGGCTTCCACTAGAGAGCCGTTTAGTTGTTCTACGCGTCCATTTTCCTGGGGGTGATATGGGCTGGCTGTGATGTGTTTTATTCAATTTTTGGCGAGGTATATGTTGGTGTCAATAGCTTTGAGTTCAGTGCCTCCATCTGTGATTAAGAGGTTGGGTTTACCAAACTTAGCTATGATTTCTTTGCCAATGAATCGTCTCACACAGTTGCCTTTGTGCTCTTTTGTAGCTTGTGCTACAAGCCATCTGGTTGCATAGTTGATGGCTGTGATAATGTACTTATTGTCCTTGTTTTCGCCAGGCATGGGTCCCACAATATCCAATGACCATACCTTGAAGGGTTGTGTGATGGATACGGGTACTACTGACTTGGGTGGCGCTTTGGTTTGGGCGTACTTTTCACAGACCTTGCATTGTTCCAGTACTTCTCTGATATTATCTAGCATGTTGGGCCATCAGTAGCAAGCCTTGAGATATCCATGCAAGTTTCTGCTACAGGTGTGTCCCAAGTCTCTGTGATATCAGAGGATAGTGTCAATCTTTTGTGTTGACGGAAAGTAGGGTACTGTGTCACCATTTGGAAGGATTTGGTGGAGGGTACCATATACGTTTTTGAACAGATGTTTGTTCTTGAGGACTTTCTCTTGGATTTCCATTGGTGTGCCAGGTGGGAACCCTTCTTGGAGATTCCCCATGATTAACATGGGCCAGTTGGGGTCGCCATCAGTGCGGAGGATGTGTTTATTGTATAGCCTTGATAGGGCGTCTGCAGTAAGCATCTCTCTGCCTGGTTTGTATTCAATTTGCATGGGGTATCTCTGTATGAGACTCATCCATTTGGCTTGCCTTCTTGACAGGTGTTGTTGTGTTTTAAAGAATACCAATGACTTGTGGTTGGTGAGTACCTTGAACGTCTGGGCTCCTTCTAGATAACATTGCCATTTCATGAGGCAGTGTATGATGGCAACCAACTCCTTATTGTGTATAGAGTATCTTTTTTGCCGTCCGATAGATTCCTGGATTCATATGCCACAGGGAGGAAGTCTTTCTGGGCCGTTTGGATACGGAGGACTCCTCCTATGGCATAATCAGAGGCATTGGTTTCTAGCTCATAGATACCCTTGCGGTTTGGATATTGCAAGATGGGAGCAGTGACCATGCGCTCTTTTAGCTGGCGGGAATGTATGATCTCATAAAGGTTTCCAGACAAACTTGGTTGTTTTCCCCGTGATGGCTGATAGGGGGCTGTTAGGGCACCCCAGTCAGGGATGAACATGCGTACATAAGCTACCATCCCAAGGAAAGTGCCGAGCTCGCTCTTGTTTCTTGGGGCTGGCATCTCTGTTATAGCGCGTATTTTGTCTGGATTGGGCTTGATACTGTCCTTGCTAATGATGTGACCAAGGAATGGGAGTTCAGTTGAGAAGAACTTGCATTTGGATGGTTTGGCAATCAGTTGGTTTTCCTGCAGGGTGCAGAGGACTGCGCGGACGTCTTCCCAGTGTTGTTGTAGGTTGGGACTATAAATGATGATGTTGTCCAGGTAGATGATTGCTCTTTTCCCAATGTGTTCCTTAAATACTTCATTCATGAAGGTTAAAAAGGTACTGGGAGCGTTTTTCATGCCAAAATTGAGGACAACACATTCAAAAGATCTGTACTTGGTCCAAAATGCAGTCTTTGGAATATCTTCAGGTTTCACGCAAATTTGGTGATATCCTGCTGTCAAATCAATTTTCATGAAGATTTGGGACCCCCCAGGGCATCAAAAAGGTCATGAATTAGGGGAAGGGGATACCTGTTCTTTATTGTGACCTTGTTGAGGGCCCTGTAGTCTGTGGCTAGGCGGAGACCTCCATCTTTCTTCACCACAAAGAAGACAGCGGCACCAAAGGGTGATTTTGAAGGTCTGATGAGGCCTTTCTTGAGTGCTTTGTCAAGGTAGGCTTTCAGAGCGTTGTCTTCTTGCAGTGTGAGGCAGTAGATAGGTCATGCTTTAGGCACACTACCTTTTAAGTCAATTTCATGTTGGATACCCCAATCAGGGGGCAGTCAGGGTAGTGACTCTTGAAATAAAGAGGGAAACTCATTGACTAGCTGGTCTCTAATTGGGTTCTGTTTGTGTTGGGTTTCTGTGTTTTTGAAGTGGATGACTTCATATGTACATGTGCTCCAATTGATTTTGCTGATGTCGGTTTCCTTTTCTGTTTCCATGATCTTTATAAATATGTGGTCCCTCATGAGAGTGTCAAGATGTGTTGGGTACACGTGATGGTGGACTTCTCCTTGCTGGATTGTGAGGGTGGCACTGTCCCAGTCAACGTGAGGCTTTGTCTTTTGCATCCAATCTAGTCCAAGTATGATATCATATTTTGGGATTGGGATGATGGGGCCACTAATTGTCATTTGGACGTCTCCAATTTGTGCCCGGAAAGGTTTGGTCTCACGGGTAACTGGTGTGCTACGGTTGTCCGCCATGACAACTCTCTTGATGTTACTTCAAATGGTAGGTAACTTCATGAGGTCTGCAAAACTCTTGTTAACAAGCAATTGATTGGCTCCAGTGTCAAATAGCGCTGTGCCCTGCTATCTGCAAAAATGGAAAGGATAGGTAAGGAGTTTATTTCCAGATTGGGCAGCAAACAGGAGAGGATTGCTGGAGGGAACTTGGATCATGGTGATGGAGTCCATGTCCTGTTCTCTGTACGAGTCTTGTGTAGAGGGGGAGGGCGGCTCACCTAAGCACTCCCCTGAGCTTTTCCCTCCTTGTTGGTATCTTCAGTGCTAGCCTGGTTGGCTTGTGCAGTGCAGTTTCCGTGTCAAGGTTGGGTACTGTTGGCTCAATTGTTTTGCTTATTGGGGCAAGGCGCTCTTTTAGCTGCAGGGTTGTCCTTGCGCTTGTTGGAGGTGTGTAGATTGTCAGAATTCTGAGCTGCGTGTTTTCCTTCTAGGAATACATCCTTGAGGTTCTTGCAGCAGGTCATGTCAAACTGACGTCTGATATGTGTAGAAAGGCCATTGTAAAAGTCCAGGCGTGGTCCAGGTTCATCAAAATTGATGGTGTTGGGCGCACGGTCACATAGTCCTTCATACGCAGCAATGTATTCCTCAATGGTTCCTGTCATTTTGAAGGTTTGGAGTTTGGTCATGATTACTACGTCTGAATCCTTCATGGAGAATCTTTTGAGGAATGCAGCTTTGAACACTTCCCAGTTTTCCTTCTGGTCAGGGTGTTGTGCTAGCCATTTGGTAACAAAACGTGAGGCAGTTCCTGTTGCGCAGAGGGCAACTTCACTAACCCTGAGTCTTTGGGGGGGGGTACTCCACTTGTGCAAACTTACTCTCAGTGCTATTGATCCAAAGAGAGGTGTTCTCACGGTGTAGTCCTGCAAAGGCGGCAATCTCAGCGGTACATAAGCATTGAAACACAATGTTGGGTATCTCAGGATGTGTAGATGTTGCTGTGGTTGGCATGGTAGAGAATAGACTGCAGGTCTTGAGGGCGTTGTACTGGTTGATGGGCACAAGGAGATTATTGTAGATGACAAGTCCAGGGGGGATGTCTTGTCCTACTTTGTAATCTCTCCAACTGTTAGGGAGTGACATTGCTTGGGTTCTTTTCTTGGGAGGAATTTTTTCCTTTGAGTTGGGTAGGTATGGATAACCTACCTGTGCTACCACTGTTGAGTTTATACTTCTGGGAAGTATAATAAACAAAATAAAGAGGAAGATTAAGAAGAGAATGATACTTTATTGAATATGAATATAGGTTAATATATAGTATCATTATAAGCCACATGTTGTCCATGTACGTCATGGCAGTCACGGGGCTTATCTGAGTAATGTTCCTCTTGAGTCACAAGGCTTAATCAAGTTGTGTTTCATTTAGGACCTGGATTGAGGGATCCCTGTCATAGATGATTAACTGATAAAAGTGCCACTGGTTTATTGGCTGGGCAGTGAACCACTTGGTGAGTTGCTTGGTGATTTTCTCGGGCATTAATTCCCTGAGAGGGAGTAATCAAAGATGTTGCAATAAAGGTTATGCTATTTTGGCTTATACAGCTACTGCCTTAAGTTTTATTTGCCATCTATCAAATCAGTACAAGATATCCTGGCCCTCTGCCCGCAGATTCCTGTCCTACAGGTGCTTTATTTGGGCCCATCTATTTCACAGAATACCCTTTGAAACCTGAATATAAGGACTACACCCTGGAAAAAATACTCAAACTAGATCCTTTGGCCCGCATACAATCTGCAGTTAGATACAACCAACAAGGCCCATGGATATTCTCAACACCCAAATTATTTAGAGGGAAGTTCAACTATCTTCCTGCTTATGATCTCCGCATGGAACCACCTGTGACCCCCAAGCCTATGCCTGCCTCCTCACCTGACCTCCTAACTGACCATACTGACAAGATGTTTAGGATTGTGTCAATCACCCTCACAGGGGTGATTGACACTATAATCCTGGCTGCCGGCCTGTGGTCTTGAGTGGGGAAGTCCTTTTCCCACCTCTTTAAGTTAGCTTCTCTCTTGTGGTGGGCTTTACCTGCAAAAATCTGGCCCAAGTCATTCCTGAAAGCAATGGGCCAGCCACCCAAGACTGGATCCCTAATCATGACAATCTTTTTTAAACCTGGTACCCTGAGCCCCAAGATGGTGTTACTTCTTGGGGCATCTGGTATGATTTTGCTATTGATAATTGCTTATTACACCTATAAGGTGACCATGAACTGACCTCTTAAATGTGGAAGAATGCAAACCTGGATGACCCCAAGAAACCCAACACCACTGCCACTGGCACAACCGAGATTCCCTCTTTTCAAGTAGGAAATGTGATTGTCAACCAATCCCTCTCAAAGGTGGAAATGCCCCAGATGAGGAAGCTTACACTCAAAGAAGCTCAACACGCTATGCCAGTCCTCTGCCTGCACTTCCAAGCCAATACCCCATCCTACTCTAGTGACACCAAGAAGGTACTCAGGGTTGCTTCCATGCTATCAGGAGACGCCATAGACTGGTTTGGCAAGGCCGCAGCAGAAGACATGGAAATCTGCTTGGACTATGCCAAGTTTGAGGCAGAACTAATGGCAACCAGGGAAGATTGCGCCACTAGATATTACACCCAGAACTCCTTACTAGAAATCTGATAAGGTTCCTGAAATATTTAAGTGTATATTGACAAATTCCTCAAACTGAAAGCGTGCACCCAACTGGAGGACAAACTGGAAGCCATCATATTCCAGAAGGGGGTGAACCCAGCCATGAAGGACCTGCTGAGACACCACCCTCCCACTCTTGGCTTAGAAGAACTAGTTCCCCTGTGCAAGGGCCTCAATATAAACCAAGAGAACACAAGTACAGCCCAGCACCGCCAGACCTGAACCCCCACACCCAACAGAGCAGGAATGCCCCCTGAGGAACTCCAGAGACATTATAGAGAAGGACTCTGTTTCTACTGCCACAAAGCAGGGCATTTGACTAGAGCCTGCCTTAAGAAAAACCCTGCCCCATTTCTTTGGCCCAAATAAACGCTTCCCCTCTTTTTTAAATTTTATCCTAGTATCAGTCAACGTCAAAGGAACCCTCCAAAGACTGAAGGCGTATATTGACACAGGAGCAGACGAGAGATTCATTGATGCTGACCTAGCTTGAGATTCAGGCCCGTCTGCATCTGAGAACTGCCTACAGATCATCATGAGAAATAGCACAAAAGATAAAGGCTACAAATGCAAACAAGATCTGCCTCAAGTTATAGGGAGCAATACATACATGTTGTCTCTCATCCTGCTGAAAGGCCTACCACACCCCCTCATCCTAGGAGATTCCTGGTCTGACAGACATGGCATCATCCTCAACTACTGGGAACAGAAAATCACCTTGGAAGACAAAGAAAACCTTGACAGTACCCTTTTGCAACAACTCAGAGGGATTCACCTATGAACTATGAGCATACAAGTATAACCCACTGTATAGGTCCTACCTGCTTCTCTAGAAAAATTGGACCACATTTTCAGCCAGGAAGCAGCAACATGACTCCCTGAACACACAAAGTATGATCACACCATCAGCCTCCTGCCTAGCACCAAGCCCAAACATGGCCCCATCTATAGATGCAATCACAAAGAGCAGTTGGCACTGAAAGCATACATCAAAGACATGTCCAAGAATTGGTTTTTCTGTGTGTCCAAGAGCCCTTGCTTGTCACTAATGCTGTTTGTGGGCAAGAAGGATGGTGGTATGCCCCCATGTATGAACTACCAGAAGCTGGACAATATAATCATAAAGAACTGTTACCCCATTCCTAACACTGATGATTGTGTGATGTGTTGACAGGCGCTCAGTTATACTTCAAGATTGATATCTGAGACGTGTTTAACCAAATCTGAATCAAGGAAGGTGCCAAGTATAAACCGGCATCCAAGGCCAGGTATGGACTCTACAAATACCTGGTGATGCTGTTTGTACTATGTAATGCCCCAGCGCCTTCCAGAGCATGATTGATACAGTCCTGGGCAAATACCTCAACCAGTTCTGTATGGCCTACCTCAACAACATCCTCATCTATAGTAAGACCCATAAAGAGCACCTACTCCACCTGGACCTAATTCTGAGCAAACTCTCACAAGACAACCTACACACAAAACTCAAGAAATGTGAATTCTTCCAGTCAGAGGTGGAATTCCTGTCTACATTATGAAGGCTGGAGGATTTGCAATGGCCCAGGATAAGGTGGACGTTGTAACCTCCTGGCCTATTCCCGCATACCAGAAAGATGTCAGAAGCTTCCTGGGTTTAGTAAACTATTGCAGAAACTTCATAAAAAATCCTCTATTGTGCTGCCACTGACCAAGCTCTGCTCAAAAAAGTCCAATTTGTCTGGACCAATGATTCCACCTTTGCGTTTGAAACCCTGAAGAAGGCCTTCCCATCTTCCTCTGTCCTTGCCATGCCTGAACTGTCCAAGCCTTTTGTGCTTGGGAAGGATGCATCTGACTTTGCAGTGGGTGGGGTCCTTCTTCAGGAGGGAGGGGATAGTATGCTACACTCTATAGCTTATTACTTCAAGAAGATGCTGCCTGCCAAAGGAAACTATGCAATATATGACAAAGAGATGCTAGCTATAATGAAGACATTGAAGCATTGGAGCAGATACCTATGCGGTACTGAACATCTGGTAAAGGTCCTGACAGACCACAAGAACTTGGTTTACGTCTCAAACCACGCCAGCTTAACCAACGGCAAGCAAGATGGGCCTTAGAAATGGACAACTACATTTTGTTAATATACTACAATCCAGGAAAGGTGAACGTGGTATCCAATGCCCTAAGTAGAAGAACTAACCTGGTGACTACCCACATATAAACTTGCGGCCACAACACCCAAGTCCTCCTAGACCCAGTGAGCCTAGGCGTCCACCTGGAATTAATGAGATTTAGAGCCAGTAAACCAGAGGTACTAAAGGCCCAAACACTCAAAAAATTAACCAAAATCATGACTCTAACTTTTCCAAATCCCTGGATAGCGCCCACTACTAAAAAGGCTACTCATTGAAAGGAACAATGCTAATGCTCCACAACAGGATCTTTGTACTGGAAAGGAACATCAGGACCAACATCTTGAGTGACTATCACAATTCCAAAATGGCTGGACACCCAGGGAGACTCAAGATCCTCCAAAGCATCAGAAGAAACTTTGCCTGGCCAAAAAATGACCAAGAAGTAAGTGCATACCTGAAGGGATGTGAGACCTGTGAACGTACCAAAACTTGCAGAAACAAGCTTGAAGGGCTGCTAAGGCCCTTGAATATACCTCATGGACCCAGTAGATCTGTTTCCATGGACTGTGTTGTGGAACTGCCCTCATCCCTCCCCTTTAATGCAATCCTGGTCATGATAGACCGCTTCACCAAGATGACATACTTTGTACTAATCACCACCCATTAAAAAGCACCAAAGACAGCTCAACACTTCCATTTCAACATCCTCACTCAACCAGAATAACTGAGGAAAGTATCACAGACAGAGGTCCACAATTCACTTAAAACTACTGGACACAGGTGATGAAAGACTTGGGAATCAAGCACTGTGTATCTACCTATAATCACCTACAGACAGACGGCCAAACAGAACAGGCAAACCAGATTCTTGAACAATACCTTCAATGCTATACCAACACTGATAAGAATAACTGGGCCAAAATGCTCCCCATGGCCCAGTTTGCTTACAACAGTAAAGACCATGCCTCCACTGGCATTCCCTGTTCAAAGCAACTGTAACGGATCCAGGTCCAAACAGTCAAACTTACCATTATCTTGCCATTGACTCTTATTGCTGTTACCTTCCAATGACAAAGCTTCAAAGAGCTTTGTCTCCATGGAGGCAATTTCATGAGATAACACTTTATTATCATCCCGCCAACAAGCCATGATCTCAACACTTTTTTTTCTCCCTTGCTCTTAAAGCCTCAATTTCACAATTGGCCATTACTTTCACTTGTTGTAAAATCTTGTCAAACCCAACCAACAGGTTCCAAGAATCCCACACATAGATTTGGTTCCCTTGAGTAGGGGTCCCTTCTTTTGCAAAGTAATTGGAATACAATTCTTCAAACGCAGCTTTTAATTTCACCAAAGCCTCCTCAGGCACAGTCTTGGTGACCCCCAGACTTGCCCAAGCTTCCTCCAGCAAACTTGTAGGAACTTCTTTCCTGGAAGCAGCGGTTTTAACGCAAAGTACTCCAAACTTTGCTCTTTCAGATTTAACAAAGAAGACATAACAATTGAAAAGTAATTGAGGGGATAGCGTCAAAATTGACAATATATCTTTATTGAAATTTAGCTGTTTTTGCTTATATACCATTTGGGGCATATTTGGCTGAAAACCCCTCTGGTTCCTGAATCAACCTATGATTCCTATCACGCGGTCCATGACATTTGAGTCATTCAAATCTAGATCTTTACTTAAAAGATATCCTGTAATTCTCAGCCTATTAGAATTAATCTACAATGAGAAAGAGTCACCTGACACCATTCATCTCAATGTAACAATTTGGCATGGAGCTTTCTCAGCTCCCGGCACCAAAACCTGTGGAATACACACATTATAAAACTCAGCTATCAATGTTCAACTGGGAACCAGCTGATCAAACCTTAACCCTAGACATCATTGCCTTTATTTAGTTATCTATGCATTTAATGGTTTTTTGCGTTTAAAACCCCATTAAAACGCTTTGAAACTCAGACCAGGTGCCACTGCGGCGTCCAGAAACTTTCCCAGGCGGCGCCACGGCGCTCCAGCACCTGAAATATTCACTGGGCGGCGCTTTATAGATTCATTAGGCGGCGCGGCGGCGCTTCTAACCTAATAAGTTTACCAAACCGGTGCTTTTAACCTAAATTTGGGGGTTTACTTTTGGCTAACCTTAACCAAACTCCTTGACACAGTCAAGGTAATTAAACAATAAAAATAAATTCTCATTAATTATATTTTAATGAATTTATTAATTAACATTCCCAGTTAAATAAACTGTTTTTGAGACGCCTAGTCCCCAAGACTGCTTTGGCCAATCTTGCCTCAATTTTACTAGATAGCCTCACCTGAATAACCACCCATAATCTATTCTTTTATTAAATATAGATACCAAGTTTCCAAGAATCCTTATCTGAAGAGTTCCAGCCAAACCTATCAAAATGAAATAAACAGCAAAAACAGAGCAACTTTATATTTTGGAGTATTTATTCAGCTAAATACTCAACAGTGACTGTTGTACAGTCACATGGCCCCTTCCTTCTCTTCAGGGTTATTAGCCTCATCCTCCCAGACTTTTATTAGCTCTAATTCCCCATGGAACAGCTTAAGGAATTGAGGATGAATACAGGACCATTCTTCTCCTAGGGCGGCTCTAACTCCTCAAATTAGGTAGTTTGACCCTGGACCAACTGAGATAATCTTCATAGGACCCACCCATTGCTGAAGACCTCTTCTGGGGTGTTTCTCTTGGCATCTTTAATCAAATAACACCAGATATCTAACCTGGAAATGATCATGGGTAAGTACTCCTGGCTTTGAGTTCCACTTGGCGGCACGTCTCTCTCAAACCTGCTCTCCCTTACTCCTTGCCTCGGCAAATAACTTCTGCATCTCAACCGCATGTTCTTCTATGGCATCTTTATATGATTTTATTCTCACAAACTCACATTGACCAACCTCAGTGCTTTTTGTAGTTTCCTGGCCATACAACATCCAAAAAAGAGAAAACCCAGTAGTATTATGGGGCATTGTACGGTATGCCATGACACTCATTGCCAAATGATCCTTCCAATATATTGTGGCTCCATCAGCTAATTTCTCCATGATGTGCTTTAGTGTTCCAATGGTTTTTTGGCTAACCCATTTGTCTTGGGGTGATCTGGGGCTGAGGCTAACTTAGAAACGCCCCATTTCAAGCATTCCTTAGTCAACACTGGCCCTACGTAGGGTGGTCCATTATTGGTGAGAACCTTCTCAGGACAACCATGCCATGCTATTATTTCTTCTTGGAGAAATTTAGCAATTGCCACACTTATTTCTTTGGTTAATGCTCAAACTTCTACTCATTTGGTAAAAGAATCAACAGTCACCACAAAGTATTCTTTTTGACCACTTGCTAGTGTAACATGACCAGCATTCATTGAGACCAACTCAAAAGGATAATGTGACACCACTGACTTGAGCTGCACCTTGGATTTTGCTGCTGAGAATTTAGAGCAAACATCACATTCTTGCAAAATCTGAAGGACCATAGATCTCATCTCTGACCACCAGTACCAAGCTTTCACCACTTTCAATAGTTTCTCATATTGAAGGTGACCTCCCAAATTATATATTTAGATCTCTAACCACTTGTAGACGCTCAATTTTTCTACATAAATCCTATTTTTCATAAAGCTTCCTGTGTTTCTTGTATCTCAATTTCTCCACAGGTCAACAGCGCTTGGGATAACAAGTCAGGAATCTGATTTTCCAACCCTGGACAATAGATGATATCATAATCATATCCAGAGAGCTTTTCTGCATATAATTGCATATGGCATTGTAAGTCTTCCTTTGTCTGAATTGCTCTCAACACTGTGTGATCAGTGAAAATAATAAACAGCATTCCTAGGAAATATGTCCTAAAATGTTCCACCAACCATACTATTGCTAATCCTTCATGTTCAGTAGCTAAGTATTTTCTTTGAGTTGTTACCAATGTCTTTGAACCATACAGAACAGGATGCCGGGACAACTTTGACTCTACTTCTTGAGTGAGAACGGCACCAAGACCAGTTGAACTTGCATCTGTTTCAATGTAGAACAACTTTGACCAGTTGGAAATCTTAGTATGAGGGCTTCAGAGAGCTTTTTCTTGTTGCAACTGAACCAATGAGGATTCAGTATTTGGAATTGGGGAAGACATCAGTCCAATAGAAAGGACAGAATAATAAGAATAATGTATTGTTTAATGTAGAATATTGTAATCAATATACCATATGGGGAAAGCCACAAGGCCACAAGGGGGTGGCATAGCAGGAAGTTCCATGTAAGGTTCAAATCCAAGGAATAACTTGTGCAGGGATTAGCAAGTCAAATAGGTAGCACTCCTAATTAGGATGAAGTCCCTACCATTTGACCTTGCTATCAGGTTAATCCATAACATTAGATACGTCAAGGGGCGGCTCATTGAGCGCCCCTGTGTATTGTAAGATATATTAGCAGGCAAATCTGGAAACTCGGTTGCAACACCCCCTTGCCTCCTGCTTGTTGTCAGACACCAAGACTGGAGTCTGCGGAAGTACTGGGAAGGTTTACACAAACAACTTTTGTGTGGGGATGGCGCGGCAGGGGCGCAAGCAATCATGGTGAAGCTTATTGGTGTTTTCTTGGACATCTTCAAGTTGGTAGGTGTGATTGTCATAGACTGCAGCTATCTTGAAAGGCCCTAGGTGGTTGGGTTCCAACTTGGCAGAATTGGGATTGAGGGTGTAGACGGGGTCACCTACAGTGTATCTAGCTTTGAGGTGCTTTGTCCCTCCTGCAATCTCCTTGTGTTTGATTCCCAGGCTTTGGCATGCCATTGGTCTAGGGATGGAGTTGTTACCAGGGGAGGCTTGTTGGGAACCTTGGACCGTAGCTTTCCCTGTTCAATCCCTGTCAGGCTGTCAGGCGTACCAAAGGCCAGGGTACTGGGACTGAACCCTTTGCCCCTTTTGATCCTTGCCCAAAGGATAAGTAGAGCAGTGGGCAGGTGTTCAGTCCATGTGGTGTTGGGGTGCTCTTGTGAGAGCTTGGCAATCAGTTGAACCAGTGAGCCATTTAACTGTTCTACGCGCCCATTGGCTTGTGGATGTTAGGGGGTTGTAACTATATGTTGGAGTGCGTTCTTGGCGGAGTATGCCTTCATGACATGCCCAACTAGTTTGGGACTGACATCTGTGATGAGACGTTTTGGTTTCCCAAAGCGGGCCACAATCTCTTTGCCAATAAAGCAGGTAATGGTGGTGGCGGTGTGGTTGGTTGTTGCCCAGGCCACTGGCCAACAAGTGAAGTAGTCAATGGCAGTGATAATGTACTTATTCCCCAGTCTGTCTTTGGGGAGTGGTCCCACAATGTCAAGAGTCCACTGCTTTAAGGATTTCATGGCCTTGATGGGCAGGACAGACTTGGGGGTGCAGGCTTGGACGTATTCTTTTTGCACAACACACATTTCCAGGAGATCCAAGATGTCTTGAGCATGTGCGGCCACCAAACCTTTTGTTTCATGATCTCAAAGAGGTTACACCCTCTGATGTGACCCAGGGTTTGGTGGAAGTGCAATATTGTGTCACCTTGTTGTGTGTTGGAAATGTAAGGCAGCTTCTCACCTGTCTCTGTCCAACGGCAGACCTTACCAGCATTGGTGGTGAACTTAATTTTGTTGTTCTTCAACTTGGAGATAGTTACCAAGTTAAGGCCTTTGTAGCAAGTTGCCTCATGGCGGAGGTAGAGCATGGGCTAATCTGGGTCCAAACCATTATCCCCAGTGATGGACGCTATGTAAAGTCATGAGAGGGCGTCAGCTGTAACAAGTTCCTTCCCAGGCTTGTACTTGATGCGCAACTGGTAAGGGGATAGACACTCAACCTAACCTGCTTGGCAGCGTGTCAAGTGGGACTGTGTGTTAAAGTACTGGAGCAAATAGTGGTCTTTCAGGATGCGGGGTGGAAAGGTGGCCCCCTCCAGGTAACAGCACCACTTCTCAATGCAGTGCACAATTGCCGCCAATTCTTTATCATGAATGGGATAGCGTTGTTCCAAGTCAGTAAGTTTCCTGGACTCATATGCCAAGGGGAGGAAGACACCATCATCAGTTTCTACCCTTAGCACGCCCCATATGGCCCTGTCAGAGGCATTGGTCTTGAGTTTGTACTGGCGGTTTTGATTGGGGAACTGAAGTACTGGTGCTGTTGAGAGCCTTTGCTTCAACATCTCAAAGGCTCAATCTCTGAAAGGGGTCCAATGGAAGCGCTGTTTGGTGTTGAGGAGCTCAGTGAGAGGTGCAATTAGTTCCTTGCAATTGGGAATGAACTTGCACACATAGGCAACCATGCCTAAGAATGTCTGCACCTGGCCCACATCAGTGGGGGGCGGCATGCTGGTGATTGCCTAGATTTTGGCAGGGTTGGCTTTATCCTTTGGGCAGAGATGGTTTGCCCAAGGAAAAGCAGCTCCAACCTGAGAAACTTGCATTTAGAGGGTTTAGCTTTTAGCTGGTTTTTCCAAAGGGTGTCAAGGACAGCACAGAGGTGTTGGAGGTGCGTGGTTTGATCTTGACTGAAGACAATAATGTTGTCAAGGTACACAACCACACATTTCCCAATCAGTTCCTCAAATGCTTTTTCATTAACATGGCAAAGGTGGAAGGAGCGTTGATCATTCCAAAGTTCATGACCTGACACTCAAACAACCCGTAACACGTGCAGAAGGCAGTTTTTGCTTCATCCCCTGGTGCAATGCAGACCTGGGTGTACCCTGCAGTGAGATCAATCTTGCTAAAGACATTCACACCTGCAAGTGTATCAAACAGGTTGTCAATCAGCGTCAGGGGGTACTTATTCTTAACAGTCACCTCATTTAGGGCGCAGCAGTCTGTGACCAGGCAAAGGGACCTGTCCTTCTTGGCTACAAAGAAGACAGCTGCCCTGTATGGAGAGAGCAAGGGGCAAATGAAGCTCATATCAAGCACGTCTACAAGGTGCTGGCGGAGGGTCATATCTTCCTTTGGTGTAAGATGATATAATTGTTGTGCTTTAGGTAGTAACCCTTGGAGTTGTACAGCGTGCTGAATCTCCCGGGGAGGAGGTAGTTGTTAAAGTGTCTCACTGAATACATCCGTGTACTCCTCAAGGAGCGTAACAAGCACTGGTGAGGGTAAAGTGGTCAAGGGAGGAACCACAGATGGTTCAGCGCAGATAACTTTGACTGAGCATTGGTTGAAGTCTAGTTTCCCCCCTTGAAGTCGTACAAGCCTGTCTCTGTTATCCTAACAAACAAATTATTTGGAGTAACTTGCTCATCTCAACAGGATAAATCTGGAAGCCCGCCCCATTTCTATTAAGGGTGATAACAGATGTATCCCATTCAATACAGGGACAGTTGTGACAGAGCCAGTCAAGACCAGCAATTACGTTGTGGCTGAGCCCTGCCATGATTGTCCCAGAGAGCTTAACCTGGACGTTCCCCATCCTCACAGAGAAGGGTACTATCTCATGGGTAATTGCAACTCTACAGGAGTCAGCCACTTGTACTGCCTTGAATCTGCTAGGCACTTGGTCTAATTGTTGCAAGTCAGCAAATCCCTGATCAACCATAGTGTGGTCAGCCCTGGTATTTACCAGTAATTTGTGGGTGTTCCCACAGAAACAGAAGGGATAGGCTAAACGGGTTACTTTATTTGGAGAGTGGCTTGCTTGTAGTACAGGGTTGTCACTGTGGACTTGGAAGACGTCCAGGGTTTTGACCTCATGTACACTGTAGTTGCAGGAATTCTTTGCAAGCAGGGATTGAGAGGAAGGGTCAAATGGGGTTGTAGAACCTCTTGTAGCTACAAACCCCAGGCTTTTCCCTGATATTTGATTTGTGCTAGCTGGAGTTCCCCCCTTGTGGGGGCGTTTGATTCCATTGTCCTGCTGGTGGGGCTGACAGCAGCTCACTTGGTTGTGGCCACTGCCAGGTGTTGCACGAGGTTGAGGCAGAGCGTCACTAGTACAGCGGAAGCCCATTGAGGCCTGGTTGTTAGCCTTCACAATGGCCTTGTAGAAGTCATTGATGGAGGTGCAGCAACCCACAGGAACCTACTTGCAGATATGGGGTTTGAGCTCATTGACTATTAGAGTAAGGAGCATGGGGTTTATGTCAGTCATGGATTCTGGGGCGGCGGCAAGGTATTCAGGGACAGACCCGGTCTGTTTAATGACCAGGAGGGGATTTCCCACCACAATATGAGAGAAGGTTTTGCTGTAGCGGGACTTTGTGGCGTCCCTGAACAATGCCCAAGTGACATCTATTTCTTGGCTGGCCCAGTTGATGAACCACACAGCGGCAGACCCTGTGAGGCACCCAGACACAGTAGCAACCCACATGGGCTCAGGTACTTGACAGATAAGGAAGCAGATTTTGGTAGATTGGAGCCAACTGAAAATGTTGGCCCCTTTGAGGCCACCAGCAAAGGATTCTAGCTGAAGGTTGAGCATGAGTTGTGACAGGTCTGACTGGGGCAGGATGACGCTGGCATCATGCTTCCCAAGGCAGAGCCAGTTGTACACACATATAAGAACTAGCTGGTCTTGGTAAATAATGTACTTGTCAGGGATGTCCCCCTCGGGGATTGGCAGGAAGGTCTATTGTTGGGGAGTAGCCATACAGCCCGTACTCTGTCCTTTATTGGGGGGAATTTTTGTTTTAGGTATATTGTAAACCTACTGCTGCTACCACTGTTGCAACTGAACCAATGAAGATTCAGTATTTGGAATTGGGGAAGACAACAGTCCAATAGAAAGGACAGAATAATAAGAATAATGTATTGTTTATTGTAGAATATTGTTATTAATATACCATATGGGGAAAGCCACAAGGCCACAAGGGGGTGGCATAGTGGGAAGTTCCATGTAAGGTTTGGAGCCAAGGAATAACTTGTGCAGAAATCAGCAAGTTGAATGGGCAGCGCCCCTAATTAGGATGAAGTACCTGCCATTTGATATTGCCATCAGATTAATCCATAACATTAGATACGTCAAGGGGTGGCTCATTGAGCGCCCCCTGTGTATTGTAAGATATGTTAGCAGGAAAGTCTGGAAACTTGGTTGCAACATTATTTAGATCTAAGAAACTTGACTCTTGCTCTTGTCCCCAAACAAATCAGGTGTTCTTCCTTGTTAACGCAAATAATGGCTCTCCAAGTGTGGAGCAATTAGGTATGAATCTCCAATAGAAATTCACTGACCCCATAAAGCCCTGAACCTCTCAAACTGACTGTAGCAACCTCATGCTTAACAATGGAGTAACTCTCTCAGAACTCAGCTTAATCCCTTGAGAATTCACAATATACCCCAACACCTTGACCTCTTGACAAGCAAGCTTAGTCTTAGATACACTAATCTTCAACTTTGCTCTCTCAATCTGGCAAAATACTTCAAGATCCTCTAGATGTTGTTCTCAGGATGGGCTATATACAGTAATATTGTCTTTATATACCAAGACACATCTAGGCTGTAGTACTGTCATAATCTAGTCCATTACACGCTGAAAAACAGCACCTGCTGTCTTAATTCCCAATGGCAAGACTTTCCATTGATATAGACTGTCAGGTGTAGAGAACACTGTGACCTCCTTAGACTTCTAATCAATTAACAATTGGGGATAACCCTTGGTCAGGTCTAAAGTGGTGAACCAGGAATATCCAGCCATGGCGTCCAGCTGATCCTCAATCCTGTTCATTGGGTAGGCATCATTTACAATATCCTTATTCACCATTTGGAAATCAATAAAAAAATGTATGTTCCAATCTGGCTTTGGGACACAAACCATTGGAGCGGAGTAAGGACTGACACTTTCCTCAATCAGATCAGCCCTTTGCATTTTCTTCACCTCTTCTCTAATTGCAGCAACTGCTGCAGGACTACTACGGGGTACATAACCTTTTTATGGCTTCCCAGTCAGCGTTTTTATGACATAGGGTGGACCAGTTCTTCCTACATCATATTTGTCCAACAAGAAGTAATTACTCCATTTCCACACCAGAGTATACAATGGGGTACCTGGTGCCTCATTTGGACATAGTATACGGGTTAAATTGTTGAAGGGCACACAAACATAAGAGACAGTAGGTTTATTTGTTGTGACTTCTCCAACTATGGGCATCCAAACTCCAATAAACTGACCTTGCTGAATGTCCACAGGAACCGCACAAGTGTTAAACAACTTCCAGGACTTAAGGAGCTTGCCATCTGACCCATTCTCAAATATTGCCACATTTGAGGATATATGACGGGGTAATTCTGGGATAACTTGTCCTCCCTGTGATCCACAATTGAAAGCTACCGGTTTCAACCAGGCAATTCCCTTGGGTGGAATTGAGCAAAGTTCCTCAGTGTAGATGACCACTGACTGAACATCTTCTGGTGCTGGCAGAACTATCAGCTGTTGGTAAGTGTATTCCACTCCCTTATGGACCAAGACATTCTTGACCGTGTCCAGGCTCACCCTAGCCTCAATAATCCAAGTCATGCCCAGCAGAACATCAAATCCTGCTCCCGGCAAAACTATGGCGGAAGTCTTGACCATGGTATTTTTTCCATTTTATTACCACCTCACCAAACACATCTTGTTCAATAGTGGTAGCCCCATCCACAGAAGAAAAATTCAGTGTGACCAACTTTGATGGGTCCATACCATGTTTACAAACAAAATTCTTTGATACTGCTACCCCAGCACATTATGGATCATATACTGCCTTTGCAGAGATACAATCAAGCGAAATATCCAGGAGGATAACCCCTTGCAATGCCCATACAAAAGGTTTTTTAATCACTAATGGTTGCATGCTTTGGGCCACATTCTTATACCATTCTACTTCTTTGAGCCAATCCACACTCAATTGGACCTGCACAGGCTGCCAAGTAATTTCCCCGTCTTTCTTCATACTCAAGCACACATCCAATATCCACTCATATGGAGAGGCATCTGGACTTCTCTTAGGCAGAGTTGGACAAGAGACATTAATTTCCTGTACAGGTGGCTCCTCTGGTTTACTGGCGCTTTTCCGATACTCCTTCAAGGCCTTCCAGATCAAAGTTCCATTCTCCCATTATTATTCTCTGAATTTTTAAGCTCAGGTTGAGAGGCACTTTAGCTTGCCTTTTTTCCCCAAATCCTTAAGCATAAGTTCTGTGTGTTCCTTGTCAGGATTGACAATTTTTTACCCCTTGAAACCTGGGCCCAAGGGCAGAATTTGAACCCTGAATCCAAATTCCTGCAGTCTGCTGGTCCCATGGACTGAGAGCCTGCCCGCCTGCGTTTTTCTGAGATTGAGCTTCCGCAAGCTGAAGCCCCTGCTAAGTCCTAAAGCCAGAATACCAGTAAAGGTTCAATTATGATGGTTCCCAAGGAGGAGTTTCTTGAATTGCCTAATGGAGGCAGCTAAGGTGCCCCTGTGAACTTCATGAGCTTGAAGTCCTCTCAAGTAGCCAATTAAACTCAACTGCCAAGGAAAAACTTGGGCTTTGGGCCCAACCCTGTGACCACAGCCAAAAATCAAGGAAATCAAGTGACCAATTTGGACGTTCTGACTAATGAGAGAACATCCAGCTGAGGTTCCATTTCACCGCTCCTGCACCCAGGCCTCCTGGCCACCCGCCCACATTTTCCCCAATATTTTGATGAAGCCCTTATGGAAAATACTAAGTTTGGAGGCAGGATGTTATATATGCCTATAGATTCCATGCTCAAACCTCATTGCCATTTTTGAATAAAGGTTATGTTATTTTGGCTCACACAGCTATTGCCTTATTTTATATTTGCTATCTACCAATTCAGTTCAAGATCTCCTGGCCCTCCTGCCCCACTGCCCGCAGTTTTCTGTCCTCCTGGTGTACCCTTTGGACCCGTTCATTTTACTGACTACCCTCTGAAATATGAATACAAGAACTACACCCTGGAAAAGATACTCAAACTTGATTCTTTGGCCCACATACAATCTGCAGTTAGATACAACCAACAAGGTCTGTGGATATTTTCAACACCCAAGCTGTTCAGAGGGAAATTCAACTATCTCCCTGCTTACAACCTACCCATGGAACTGCCCATGACCCCAAAACATATGCTTGCTTCCTCACCTGACCTTCCAACCAACCATACTGATAAGCTGTTTGGGATTGTGTACATCACCCTCACAGGGGTGATTGACACTATAATCCCAGCCTCCGGCCCGTGGTCCTGGGTGGGGAAGTCTGTCTCTAACCTTTTTAAGTTAGCTCCCCTCTTGTGTTGAGCGTTGCCCGCAAAAAACCCAGCCTGAGTTACCCCTTGAAATAGACGGACTGGATGCTCAAGTCTGGATCCCTGACATTACTTGTCAAATTCTGCACAATCAAGACATTTCCCAGTAAAATTGCCATCTTTCCTACAGATTCAGCATCCCTTTGCCATGGGAAACTTACACACCCGCTTAAATCTAGATGTGTGATCCTTATCTGAGGGACTTCTAGGACGTCTGTTTCTCTCAGAAGACCCTTCCCCTGCAGTAACATGAGCTCCTACTCTTGGGCAAGGGGCACTATATGGAGGACCACCAAGATCTGATTCCATTTGAATGACCTTTTGAACAAGTTTTGACCATGAAAACTTCTCACAACATAGCATAAAAGCCTGAGTTCTAAACCCAGGTCACATTCCAGTGAAGAATGCATCCTCCACCAGATCCTGATTGTTTTCCACATCCACAAAAGCTAGGAACTCTTCCATTCTGGAAAGATACATTGACACAGTTTCATGGCCAGCTTGAGTGACTTCTCAGGCTTTCTGCAGAGCATCACAAGGTCTGAGGGTTACTGTATAGCTGGCTCAAATTCCTCCAACAATGCCTCTAAGTGTTGCCTTTACGTCTTTCAAATCATTTGAAGCATGCAAGACCTGCAAGGACTTCCAACCAATGATTTTTCTCAGCATTTCCCAGACCAGAGGCTCAGATAAGAAAACCCTCCAGGAAAGCGTTTTCTTCCTTTGGATTCCCAGAGAACGGGGACATTTTGGCAAGAATAGACTGAACTCCTTTCACCATGGGCTTTTTCTGCCCCGTGTTGGGCTCTGTAACGGATCCAGGTCCAATCAGTCAAACTTACCATTATCTTGCCCTTGAATCTTATTGCTGTTACCTTCCTGTGACAAAGCTTTCAGGAGCTTTGTCTTCAGGGAGGCAATTTTATGAGATAACACTTTATTGTCATCCTGCCAAAAAATTCATGATCTTAGCACTCTTTTCCTCCCTTTTTCAGGGCCATGAATGGGCCAGACAAACCCCCATGTTGCATAGGGTCAACGCCTGCAATGGAGCAATTGTGCAACCAAACAATTGCATTGTCAATCACACAGATTAACCCAAAGAAAACTTTAATTCCAAGAGGAGTATCAAACCCTGGTCAATGCCAAGCCTGGGGACAATTGTAAACTGTCCCAAAGCCAAATGGAAAAGATTATAATTGGCCAACACCATCTGAAACCCAGAATTGGGGACTTGGGTTGCCAAATGGCCCAAATTCTTCTGCCAGCTTCACCAGGGCAAAAACAACAAAAGTATCCATCTAACTGACAATTCAGGAGTCACTAATGGAGCCCAACTTGAGAATAATTCATTAACAACTAATAAGGAGCTGCCAATAAGTCCAATTGCAGTTTCCCAGCAGAATATAGCTGGGAACACTGGCATCCCCTTTCTTTGTTAACATCTTCATCTAATAAACTTTTTTGGTTAATGCACACTGAGCATTTATACTTTTGATGGGTTTATTACATTATTACAAATTTTATACTGCTGGTGCTTTCAAACAGAGAGTACCTCCATTACCAACGCTAGCGCTGGGAAACAGAGCAACTTCTAGCTGCCTCCAATCAATCACAGCCAGCCTTTACTCCATCTCATATAGTGCTGGACCAAGAACTAATTCCTGCTCCTGCACCACGCCTCTCCTTCCCTGGTGTTCCTCTGCTCCAACAACTTGCCCAGCCAAGTCTAACCATGAGCGCTGCCACATGAGAACTTCCTCTTGTTCCTTCTGCTTCATAATATGATTACAGTAAGCTTAATTTTGCCTACTTGACCATACTGGGGCTCACTGAGAAAGTGATACCCCACATGGGAGTATGGCGTCCTTGGGCTACAGCTGCCAATTATGTGATGCAGATGGCCCCTGTCATCTACTGGGCCTTCCAGGCTCAATCCTTCCCCTTGACTGAAGGTTCCCCTTGGAGTCAACTGGGCCATGACAATATGTCAATCTTATCCAAACTTGTAAGCCTGAGCCCCTATATTCAATTGATAATAGGGGCACATTGTATGTTTGTTTTTATGATCACAGCTTACTACACCTACCAGTTTTGTACCCACTTCACAATTTCTCACAACAAACCTAGACCTGAATACACTTAAGTACTGCACAAGTACAGAACGTCAACATATCTACCTTGAACCAGAACACCTGCGCACCCACCAGCTTCCCTGACCTACCCAAGATGGACCTATCCAGCTTCAAGAAAGACACAGTCATGATTAACGCCCTGTTCAGGGCCCACCCTGAGAACTATTGTGACAACACCCAAAAGGTGATGATGGTGGCAGCACAGTTGAAAGACAACACCAGAGAGGGTTTCCTTAACTTGCTGGATGGGGACCCTGACTTGATCTTGTTGTATGAGGCCTTCCTGGAACGTATGAATAGTGTCAACACCCCCACAGGAGCAAAGGTAAAAGCCTATATGGGCCTTATTTGCCTGAGCCAAGATAGAGATGACCTGGAAGCTTACATCCATAGATTCTTGAGACTTTCTGCAGCTGCTTAAAATACCTGACAACATCTCTGGCCTGCACTTCAGAAATGGCCTGAATAATCACCACACCAACCTGATGCACCATCACTGCTGCGGCCTCCCTAAGGACAAACTCCTAGCCATTGCCTGCAGAATGGATTTTAGCCAACCCCAACAGTATGGGCCCCCTAGCAACTACCAGTCACAAGGAAACCAAGCTGCTGTATGCCTTTTCCTGAACATGGCCCCAGAAGGATACCAGTGCCATGTACAAGCAGGCTTATGCTTCTACTGACATCAGAGTGGCCACCTGTCCAAAGACTGCCCTACAAGAAGCTCCACTGCCCAGAACCCCACTATTTCTGCAATAAACAGTTCTTCTCAGTCTTACTCTATTATTCAAGCCACCTTGTTGTATTCAGACCAGGAGTTGAAGATACCAGCTCTCATGGACAGTGAAGCCACCCACAATTATATTTAACAAGGCTTAGCTGAGAAAATTGGACTAGAATTGGAAGATAAATCCACCCAGGTCACCCTAGGAAATAAGTCTACTGACACCTCCTTTAAGAGTAAAGGAAGTGTTATTATGAAGCTGGGTCTTTCCTAGATCAAGGTCAAATTCTTGGTAATGGACAAGTTGCCCCAACCTGTGGTGTTGGGGTTCAATTATTGGATAGAACATGAGTTCAATATTGACTATGCCAGCCAACAAGTGCAATTTGTACATGCAGGTACAACCTAGAAGCTACCCTATGTGACCACCCAAACATCTCCCCTATTGAACAGCATGGTGGTGGCATCTTGCAAAGGAGAAATTTCTGCCTGCTTAGAGAGATGTAAATCAGTGTTCTCTGAGACCATGGCCATAGCCCTTTCCAAGCACACCAGGTTTGACCACGCTATTGAATTGATCCCTGGAACCCAGCCCAAACATGTCCCTGTATATGGATGCAACATGAAAGAGCAGGGGGCTCTCAGGGAATACCTAGACATCATGTTAAAGAAAAGCTAAATCCACATATCTAAATCCCCTTGTTTGTCTCCCCTGCTGTTTGTCAAGAAAAAGGGAGGATAGTTGAGGCCTTGTGTAAACTACCAAAATCTCAACAAGATTACAGTAAAGACCGCTATCCTGTTCCAAACGCTGAAGACCTTTAAGATCAGCTCTCTGGAGCAAACATCTTTTCCAAAGTTGACTTAAGAGACACATTCAATTAGATATATATCAAGCCTGGAGACAAATGGAAAACGGCTTTCAAAACAAGACAAGGGCTATTTGAATACTTGATTATGCCATTTGGCCTCTGCAATGCCCCCAGCACCTTCCAAACCATGGTAGACGTGGTGCTTGGTGACCTCAAGGACCAGTGCTGTATAGTCTACCTAGACAACATCTATAGTCAAACTCCCAAGGAACACACAAAACACCTACAAATGGTAATGTAGAGACTCCAGGATCATGGATTATTTGTAAAGCTACCAAAGTGTGAATTCTTTCAAGACAGAGTAGAATTCCTTGGCTACCATGTCCTGAAAGGAGATTTTGCCATGTCACCAGACAAAATTGAGGCCCTCACACCATGGCCAGAGCCCACTAACTGTAAGGAAGTACAGAGCTTCTTAGGTCTGGAAAACTTTTGCTAAGAGTTTGTCCAAAATATTTCTTCTATCTGCCTTCCTTTGACCCGCCTGACCTCTGAAAAGCACGCTTTTGTGTGGGACAATACAGCACGCACAGCCTTCAATACACTCAAGGAATCCTTTGTTTCTGCACCAGTCCTTGCTATGCCCAACTACGCTAAACCCTTTGTGGTAGAAACTGATGCCTCAGACTTTGCCTTGGGGGGTGTTGCTTCAGAAGGGGCATGATAGTAAGCTTCACCCTGTAGCTTACTACTCCAGGAAGTTCACTGCACCAGAACTGAACTACCCAATATATGACAAAGAAATGCTGGCAATTATCCAATCCCTGAAACATTGGAGAAGATACCTTTGCAACACTGCCCACCCAGTGAAAATCATGACAGACCACAAAAATACTACTTACTTCTTCAAACCACAACAACTCAACCAATGCCAGGCCATATTGGCACTATTCCTAGCCAACTACGGCCTGAAGATTAATTACAAACCTGGGAAGATAAACATTATACCTGATGCCTTAAGTTGAAGAGCTTATTTCTTCCCCAGTTCCAAAGAGATAGAGGAGTTCAACACCCAATCACTACTATCCCCACACATGCTGGAACCCATGCTCTTATTCCTAGGCCTGGCTAGTAGGAAAGAAGAAATACAACATGCTCAGACACTGGACAAGCACTGTATTACTGTCATGAAAGACTTAGCTGAGAACATTGACAGCCAATATTACAGAGCAGGGTACTCACTACACAGAAAATTCCTAAAACTAAATGGACAAACCTACATACCTGAAGGTCCACTGAGATAGGAGATTCTGAAGGAGCACCACAATTCCCCCATGGCTGGACACCTGGGCTGCATCAAGACCTTAAAGGGTATCCAAAGAGCGTAAATGTGGCCAAAAATGAAGCCAGAAATTGAAGGGTACATCAGTAGTTGTGAAACATATGGCCACACTAAACCCAAGAGAAGAAAACCTGAAGGCCTGATCCAACTCCTCCAAAATTGCAGTAGGCCCTTGGAAGTCAGTATCTATGGACTATATAGTAGAGCTCCCAGAGTCAAAAGGCTACAACGCCATACTTGCAATTGTTGACAGATTCACAGAGATGGGTTACTCCATTCCTACCACCACTCACGTGACAGCCAAGGAGACCGCCACCCTCTTTAGGGACCACATTTTCATGAATCATGGCATGCTCAAGGAAGTTATCTCTGACTGTAGCCCCCAGTTTATGTCCAAGTTCTGGGCACAAATACTACAAGACCTCGGAATCAAGAGATCACTATCCACAGCATACCACCCCCAAAGTGACAGACAAACTGAAAGAGTTAACCAAGTATTGGAACAGTACCTCTGATGCTATGTTAACGCAGAACAAAATAACTGGACCAAACACTTACCCATGGCACAAAATGCATACAATAATCAAGAACACAGTTCTACATGAATGTCTCCATTCAAGGCCAAAAACAGATTTGACCCTACTTGAGACCACCTTCCCACAGAAGAGTCCAGCAACCCCAAGGGACAAGATTGGGTGGCTACTATCCATACCACTCAAGAAGAGTGTGCCCAAAACCTGAAGCAAGCCGTACAGACCTACAAAGACTTTGCTGACAAGAGAAGAAGCCCTGGAATATCCATAAAATTTGGGGACATGGTTTACCTCAGCGCCAGGAATATCAAGGCTACAGCGCCATGTGCAAGCCTCAGCCCTAGGAAAACAGGACCATACAAAGTTTTTCAAAATATAGGAGAAGTAGCTTACAGGTTAGAGCTCTCATCTAACTGGAAGATCCAGGACGTCTTTCACCAATCACTATTGTCCAAGAAGAAAGATACCTCACACCCTCATCAAGTTGTCTGCACTGCCCCTCCCCTGCTCAAAGTAGGAAGCTTTTTAGAGCACTAGGTGGAAAAGATTCTAGACCACAAGATGAGATATTGACAACTACGCTACTTGATCAAATGGAAAGGTTACACACCCAGAGAGAATACCTGGGAACCTGAAGATAACCTAGCCAATGCTAGTGTCCTCCTGACAACGTGCAAGACCAGGCATCCAGAGCTAAGCTGTAAAAGCTCAACTATGGTGGGGATGTTGTCAGGGCCCAGAATGGGCCAGACAAACCCCTATGTTTCATAGGTATAACACCTGCAATGGAGCAATTGCGCGACCAAACAATTGTGTTGTCAATCACGCAGATTAACCCAAAAGAAACTTTAATTCCAAGTGGAGAATCAAAACTTGATCAATGCCAAGCCTGGGGACAATTGTAAACTGTCCCAAAGCCAAATGGAAAAGATTATAATTGGCCAACACCATCTGAAACCCAGAATTGGGGACTTGGGTTGCCAAATGGCCCAAATTCTTCTGCCAGCTTCACCAGGGCAAAAACAACAAAAGTATCCATCTAACTGACAAATCAGGAGTCACTAATGGAGCCCAACTTGAGAATAATTCATTGACAACCAATAAGGAGCTGCCAATAAGTCCAATTGCAGTTTCCCAGCAGAATATAGCTGGGAACACTGGCATCCCCTTTCTTTGTTAACATCTTCATCTAATAAACTTTTTTGGTTAATGCACACTGAGCATTTATACTTTTGATGGGTTTATTAAATTATTACAAATTTTATACTGCTGGTGCTTTCAAACAGAGAGTACCTCCATTACCAACGCTAGCGCTGGGAAACAGAGCAACTTCTAGCTGCCTCCAATCAATCACAGCCAGCCTTTACTCCATCTCATATAGTGCTGGACCAAGAACTAATTCCTGCTCCTGCACCACGCCTCCCCTTCCCTGGTGTTCCTCTGTTCCAAAAACTTGCCCAGCCAAGCCCAACCATGAGCGCCACCACAGGAGAACTTCCTCTTGTTCCTTCTGCTTCATCATATGATTACAGTAAGCTTGAGTTTGCCTACTTGATCATGCTGGGGCTTGCTGAGCAAGTGATACCCCACATAAGAGTGTGGCGTCCTTGGGCTAAAGCTGCCAATTATGTGATGTGGATGGCCCCCATCATCTACTGGGCCTTCCAGGCTTGACCCTTTCCCTTGACTATAGGTTCCCCTGGGAGTCACCTGGGCCATGCCACCCTAGCTCTTAAAGCCTCAATTTCACAATTGGTCATTGCTTTCACTTGTTGTAAAATCTCGCAAATACAACCAACAGGTTCCAAGAATCCCACACATAAATTTGGTTTCCTTGAGCAGGGGTCCCTTCTTTTGCAAAGTAATTGGAATACAATTCTTCAAATGCAGCTTTTACTTTAACCAAAGCCTCCTCAGGCACAGTCTTGGTGACCCCCAGACTTGCCCAAGCTTCCTCCAGCAAACTTTTAGGAACTTCTTTCCTGGCAGCAGCGGTTTCCACACAAAGTACTCCAAACTTTGCTCTTTCAGATTTAACAAAGAAGACATAACAATTTAAAAGTAATTGAGGGGATAGCGTCAAAATTGACAATATATCTTTATTGAAATTTAGCTGTTTTTGCTTATATACCATTCAGGGCATATTCAGATGAAAGCCCCTCTGGTTCCTAAATCAACCTATGATTCCTATCACGTGGTCCATGACATTTGAGTCATCCAAACCTAAATCTTTACTTAAAAGATCTCCTGTAATTCTCAGCCTATGAGAATTAACCTACAATGAGAAAGAGCCACTTGACACCATTAATCCCAATGTAAAAATTTGGCATGGAGCTTCTTCAGCTCCCAGTACCAAAACCTTGTGGAATACCTACACTCCAAAACTCAGCTATCAATGTTCCAACTGGGAACCAGCTGATCAAACCTTAAACCTTAGACTCTGTTGCCTTTATTTAGTTATCTTTTTTACATCAATTGGTTTTCCGTATTTAAAAACCCGTTAAAACGCTTTGAAACTCAAACCAGGTGCCACTGCAGCATCCAGGAACTTTCCCAGGCGGCGCCACGGCGCTCCAGAGCCTGAAATATTCACTGGGAAACACTTTACAAATCCATTAGGCGGAGCTTCTAACCTAATAAGTTTGCCAAATTGGGGCTTTTAACCCAAATTTGGGGGTTTACTTTTGATTAACCTTAACCAAACTTCTTGATACAGTCAAGGCAATTAAACAATATAAATAAATCCTCATTAATTATATTTCCATGAATTTATTAATCAACCTTCTCAGTTAAATATACCGCTTTTTAGATGCCTAGTCCCCAAGACTGCTTTGGTCAATCTTGCCTCAATTTTACTAGCTAGCCTCACCTGGCTAACCACCATAATCTATTCTTTTATTAAATATAGATACCAAGTTTCCAGGAATCTTTATCTGAAGAGTTCCAGTCAAACCTATCTATATGAAATAAACAGCAAAAACAGAACAACTTTATATTTCAGAGTATTTATTTGGCTAAATACTTGACAGTGACTGTTGTAAAGTCATAACAACTATGGGTTTGATCCCACCTGGGACCCCAAGATTGGCAAGAAGAAAACTAACACCACTGGAAAGTCCTGGATTAAACAGATCCACAACACACAAAAAACATGCTTAATCAACCTGAACTGCGCAGTGCAAGCCTAAAAAGCCTTTGCCAACCGCAAACAAACTCTGGGCCAACCCTTACAAGTTGGAGATGAAGTATACCTGGACTCCCAGAATATAACCCTACATGTGCCCTGTAGGAAGTTAGCCCACAGAAGAAGTGGCCCTCTTCAAGATCACAAAACTAGTTGGTGAGGTTGCCTTCAAGCTAGAACTACCCCCCTCCTGGAAGATTCATGATGTGTTCCACTGCTCCCTGTTGTTCAAAAAAGATGGGAATTTGCTACCCCACCAACAGATTAAGACAGCCCCCCACCCATCCAAACAGGCTGCTCCAAGGAATATGAAGTCAAATACATACACAGTGACAGAATCCACTACCAAAAACCCCAGTATTACGTCAAGTGGAAAGGATACCCACTAGAAGAAAGTACTTGGGAACTGTTGAGCAACCTAGCAAATGCCCAAGAAGCCGTCCAACTCTATCTGAACAAGAAGAACCGGAAGGGAGGGCTCTTGGGGGAAGAAGGGGATGTTTTCAGGATTGCTAATTCTTTCCCCCTGGGATCCTGGGCCCAAGAGTGGGATTCAAACCCTGACCCTGAATCCAGACGGGCCACCTGCTTGCATTTTCCTGAGGTTGAGCCCCTGTCAGCTGAAGCCAAGAATGATGGTCCCAATAGTAAAGCAAACCAAACTAAAGGAATTGGTGCACCAAATGGAGGAGTAATCAAGGTGTCTAATGGAGGCAATGAAATTTTAACCATTAGCTTCATGAGCTTGAAGTCTACACTGGCAGCTAATCAAGAGTCATCCCCAGAAGGAGGCACAGGCCTGCATCCCAACCCCATGACCACAACCCTAGAGTAAGATAATCAAGTGGCCAATTTGATATCTATGACCAATGAAAGAACTCCTGGCCCTGTGCCATTTTGCTAACCTTTGAACCAGAGCATCCAGAACCCCCAAGCCCGCCTTTCTCAATGCCCTGAAGAAATCCTCATGGAAAATATTAAGTTTAGGAATGAGGTGCCATATAGACCAAAGGACCCTGCACTCCAAACTTATTGCCATTTTTGAAAAAAGATTATGCTATTTTGGCTTATACAGCTACTTTCTTAAGTTTTATTTGCCATCTATCAAATCAGTACAAGATATCCTGGCCCTCTACCCGCAGATTCCTGTCCTCCAGGTGCTTTATTTGGGCCTGTCCACTTCACAGAATACCCTTTGAAACCTGAATACAAGGACTACACCCTGGAAAAGATACTCAAACTTGATCCTTTGACCCACATACAATCTGCAGTTAGATACAACTGACAAGGCCTGTGGATATTTTCAGCACCCAAATTGTTTACAGGAAAGTTCAACTATCTTCCTGCTAATGATCTCCGCATGGAACCGCCTGTGACCCCCAAGCCTATGCCTGCCTCCTCACCTGACCTCCCAACTGACCATACTGGAAAGCTGTTTGGGATTGTGTACATCATCCTTGTGGGTGTGATTGTCACTAATCCTGGCCACTGGTCCGTGGTCCTGGGTGGGGAAGTCCTTCTCATGCCTTTTTAAGTTAGCTCCTCTCTTGTGGTGGGGTTTACCTGCAAAAGTCTGGCCCAAGTCATCCCTGAAAGTGACAAGCAGCCACCCAAGACTGGATCCCCGACAAATACCTTGACATTCAAATAGGAAGGGGCTGTGTTGTTAGAATGCCATGGGGCTCTGTGAGCACCCCTGTGTGATGTGAGATATGTTGCTAGGCAAGGGGTTGATCTTGGTGGCAACACTAGACATGATAAAAATGGTTTGAGGATTTGAACAATTCATTTCATACTCCTATTTTTTCACTTGAAATATGTAGCCACAACATGAAGCTGGCATCTTTCTACATGATAGTAGTTTTCAAATCTATGGTGCTAGGATAAAAGGGCTCATATGTAAAAAAAGATAGCTCAGATGTATATGAAACCAACTCAGATGCAAAAAATCAAAGCCCAATAAATTTATATTAACTGACAGTAGATTTGAAGTCACTTCAGCTTTGTTTCTATCTGAGTTTGTGTTGCTTTCAGACGAGTTAACTTTGCTTTCATTGGAGTTGTTTTTGTGTACAGAGGAGTTTCTTTGCTTAGCACCATAGCTTTGGAAGCATGTACTGTGTTTTGATTTATTTAAATAGAAGGCTGGATTGTATCTTGGATTGTGAATCATGTAGGTTGGATTTGACAATATCAAATTTTTCTCGGCAGGCTCCAAATCTATAGTACCTTTATGATAAAGAATCATGCATACTTGGTTTTTTACAGTAAGGTTCAGGGAGTTTATTTCATAAGATTGGTTGTCTTGATTTGTTTAATTGGCAATCTCAGTTTCATGTGGTGTGTGTACAGTAGGGTTAAATGGACTGTTGATTGGCTCTTTGAGGTGGATTGAACAGGTTGGTGGGTACTGGTGGTGATATGTACATGTGAGCTGCCAATGGCGGTTGGATAAATTAGGCCATGGGGTAAAGATGTTTATGGGATAAAATTTTAAAGTTGAATATTTATATTGACTTCCACTTAATCCCCCCTGAAGCTATCTTCGGAGAGTTGTTGGAAAAAACTCTTTTTAAGCCTGATTGGCTTATAGCCGAAAGTGGACGGCTTGACTGATTAAGGGTAACCAGCCTATCTTTTTCTTGTAAATTTGGGGCTGCACCCATGGGGTATGGGATCCACTGGCTTAAATACCAAAGTCAATCAAATTCAAAGCCATGTGGTTGCTGATCCTTGTTGATGCTTTGAAGGTGGCATCTACGCTGCTGTGCTGGGACAAGAAGCTAAGTCGATGTGGTGGCTTGGATATGCGCGAGCTCACGATCCATGATGCCCACCAGCTCTTCTTGAACAGGACATTGACCAGCAAGGCTCTGACGAAATTCTACATCAGAAGGATCCATGCCATGAACCCAGAGTTGCATGCAGTGATTGAAGTCAACAATTGCGCTTGAGATTGCTGACCAACTTGACTTTTATTAGGGTAATATCTCAGCCGCAGGGGCATTTTGGAACTGACTTGAACTCAATGTTCACGCCCATTGCACTCGAGGTAAGTTGGCGCAAGCTCATCTCAACATCGCTAGAAGCTTCGCGTGGGGGTTTTGCAATACCCAAGCATGGGGAACTTTGCCTGTCAACAACCAACCATCGACAAAACCATCCGCCGACTGAATAGGAGAGGTGTTCTGACAAAGAATATTCAAGCCAATTTCTCCAAAATATCTAGATTCAAAGGTAAACTTCAATTGTAAAGGCTAAAGTCCAGAGTCCTTTGTCGCTTGCACTGAATTCAAGTTCTTCCTCAGCAAGTACCTTTCAGATATGCCCAACCAGCCAATCAAATCGCTGGAGGATGTGGTCGATTTCAACAACAAACACCCCGAGATCTACAAAGGACAGAACCAGGAGTATTTAAAAGTGGCCCAGATGACCAGTGGCCTAGACGATCTAATATACTTGGATAACCTAAAACAGAACCAGGACGATGCCAGTCGTCTAATTAAACATCTGCTAAAAGAACATTGCCTCGATGCTTTGATTACACCCTCCCATCCTGATCTATATTCGCAGTTCCCTGCTGCTGTGGCTGGTTACCCCATCCTAACCCTTCCTATTGGCATTGCTGAGCATGGGGATCCCTTTGGTCTTTCTATCTACTCGGATTGGGGCAAGGAGCATGTTTTGTACTCCATTGCCCACCACATGGATCCCACTTCATCCGCTCGCCAACCACCCCATTTTCTTAATTCATAAATAACCACATTAAATAATTATCAACCAACATCTTCTGCCCAAGCTCTCGAAATAAAAATAGCTCAACCTACCAAACACTTTCCAACAACCTTCTCAAATAGAAATCTCCCCAAAAAACTTGGCTCCATCTAAGTCCGCTCAATAGCCCCATGACAATTCACAAAGACTTCCAATCCCGCACAGGATACAGAAACCCTGAAGATATTTAATTAGCGGTACCCCAAGGCTATACCCATAGTTTCCCACCAATCATCAAGTGAGCAAATTTGCTTGTCAACCCCATCATAAAAGCCTGATGCTGGGGTTTGATTAATTAGGAAAACCCAAAGAGACTGTTGTCTAGTCTGCCCTGGACCACCCCTCACCACTAATGCTGCATCTGGAAGCAAACCTCAAGACCGCCACTGAGGGTCCCCCCTGGCAAGGAAACGGTTCACTGATCAATTCTGATCCCAAATTGGGCTAAGAGCCCCTGCCATCTGCAGAAAAAGGGTCTATCAAGGATAGAGAAATGGCACAGCCCAAATCAACATAGTAAATCGTTGATGGGATTGGATTGGGGCCAAAAGATCCAGGTTGAAATCCTCATAATACAATATAGGAAAAACTTGGAGCCAGCAAAGGATTCATTGAATCACCGGAATGAGAATGATAGATAGAGATAATTGGTTGATCAGGTAGTGTATATACATTATCCAAGCTCAACTGAAGGAGTCTAGGATAAATAAATGGTAAGGATCAGGGGATATCAATCAAGTATATATTAGGTGGTTAAAAGTAACTCAGTCCATGTTCCCTAAGTTTCAGGTTTCTGAGACATGACTGACCTTCTAGATCAGCCCACTGGGAGTGAAGAAATGATTCTCAAAGGCCTGATGTTAACCTGCTTCCAACTAATTAGCTCACAGCTATTCCAAGTCTGAGAAACCCTCCCAGAAACAGCCAGGTGAATCAAATCTACATGAAGCCTCATTTAAAACCAATCCAATCTTATATAAAGCCAATAGTCTTATATTTAAAGGGGTGGTGGTGCTGTTCATATTTGATTCCTCTCTCTTGAAAACCTGATCCTCTTAGAAACAGCTCAACTATCAAGTAGAAGGGGGCCCAAACCCAGATCCAGATATTGCGCCAGGATCAACCAGTCACTATAAGAGCAAAGGGAGCCAACCCCAAGAAACTTCCCCAAGCGCCTCAGCTAGGATGGAAACCCCTGGACAAGTTTTCAAGCGAGCATGATGGATTTCCTCCATCACATTTCACTATAGAGGTGAGAGGGGTTGCATCCAGATAAATTTTTTCAAGCCATCATAAAGAGCAGTTTTTTCTCAGGCGGTAAACTTTTGACTTCCAACCTGAGGGTTGGAAAAATTATTGAGGATGCTGGCCAACTGTCCCAGGATAGTTAGCAGCCGGTCCTTGGATGTGGTTGAGGCTTGCTTTACCCGTGAAGCTCCCTGGTACAGAATCTCAAAGCGTGATAAATGGCTTGAAACCATCAGAAAAATTGTTTGGGCTTTCAGTAAGGTAAAGTTGATAAGTGACTTCATGGTAGGGAAGGGACTTCATGGGCTGGTTCAAGGTTCAAAAGTGGCGGCCCTGAATAGGCAACTCCTGAACAAGATGCTATGTGCCAGGGATTAAATGCCCAAGGTTGGAGTTGCCATCTGGGCACCTACCCATCTCATAACCAAGATCCAATCCATCTCTCCAAGTCTGATGGCCCCGTCAATAAGCCAAAAAGGTGACAGATATAGTGCCACTGCTCAGTGGAACTATAGGTGCTGTAACTGTGCTGTTTTAGCAGAGTTACAAGAGGGAAATATTTAGAAGCTAGATAATATTATTAATTGGGAGATAGTTATTATATAGCTATTGTGAATCATGGATAACAGGAACATGATTGTTTTGATCACTTGGTTGGATGGTTAAGGGGGTGGCTTGATCCTGGTAATGAGTCAAGCGCCAAAACAAGGTATCCACTGTAAGGGATCATCATTTTTCATGTTATTGGATTTGGAAATTCAAGTTGTCTTCCTAGTTTGGCTACAGTTCACTGGGAATTTGGGTTGTGGGTCATGAACCTGCTTAGTTGGAGCCTTGTTGGCAGGTCAAGTCTGCTGTTTTGACATAGGCAAGAGTGTGACATGGTGACAAAGCAATGGGCTAGATATCCAAGCGTCTATAAAGGATGTTCCTTCAGAATAAAAACAGTTTCCATACCCCCTATAGCTTTAACCAAAGGGGATGATATGGAAAACCTTTTTGGTACCCATTATCCCAGTGCCAGGCAAGAAGGGAAGAGTAGGGAGAGGTATAGGCAGTCTCACCCAGCCAAACTCCTTATGAAGAGCGGACAGGATGAAAAAGGGGCAAGCACTTTTCAAGGGGTTGATAGCTTCTCCAAAGCAAAGCCAGAGAATTCTTCCTAGATCCCTGCACCCCCAAGTCAGGGCAGACACAGGAAGAGGCCATGATTCATAGGGCAGATGCTGTTGGGAAAGGGCTTTTCAGAGTCTGCAGGATTGCAGGCATATTTTAAGGCTGTCAAGCTGGCACTAGTTCACCTTAAGGTGCTGCACCAACCCAGTTGGTTGCTAACTCCAAACCAGGACACCCCCAGAAGCCTCTTAATGGAAGGTTCACTGCTGTGTTCTGAGGCACAGCACAGACAAACACCAGGGAATCCTAACCTTGGGATTGGGGGTGTACTAAGCCTTGGGCTAGTTGACAGGGAAGGTGGAAGGTTTCCTTGTGGCCCTAAATAGTAAATCTCTTCTAGGTGTGGCAATAGAGAGGAGCCAAAGTGCCAATAGGAATTGTTGCAACTGAACCAATGCTAGTTCAGTATTTGATTGGGGAAGACAACATTCCAATAGAAAGGACATAATAAGAATAAGATGTAGTTTAGTGAGGTATATTGTAATTAATTTATCATATAGAGAAGCCACAGGTCCACCAGGGATGGTACAGTGGTGGGTTTGATACTGATGAGGAGCACATTTTGGGGAAGCTTCAAATATGGAATTAAGAAAGAAGAGAAGTATATTTTATTGGATAATACTTTAGAATTATAGCTTTAACTGTGGCAGAGATTTAGTCAGATCAAACATAGGGGTATGTTGTGTGCAGGATGGGTTCAAGCCACTGGATACTTGGATTGTCATGTGATATTGCTTGGTTACCATTCTTGGTATGTCAAACGGTATATTGGAAGGGCACCAAATTGGGAAATGGCTGGATGTTAAGCAGGTTGGCAGTAGCCAGAATGCCTGTACATCCAGACCCTTGACACCCCCCTTTTAAGGGGTTACTCTGGTGCATCAGGAGGGGGCTTTGTTTTCACAGCTGCCGCCTGATGCTTCTGGAGCTGTTTACTAGTTGGAACCAGTCTGGTCAAGTGTTCTCCTTTACTAAGGCGGAGATGGGTTCTGTGGTATTTCTTGACAATTGGGGTTTTGGCACCTTGGAATTTCATTAGATAGGTGTTTCTGTCTGGTCTGTACTTGATGATTCTTCCTGGTTGCTGTGTACTGAGTCTGTTGTAACTGTGCTGTTTTAGCAGAGTTACACAGGGAAAAATATTTAGAAGATGGATAATAATCTTTATTGTGAGATAGTAATTATATAGTTCATGTGAATCAAGGATAACAGGAACATGACTGGTGATCACATGGCTGGATGATGAAGGGGGTGGCTTGATCCTGATAATGAGTCAAGTGCCAAAACAAGGTATCCATCATAAAGGATCATCATCTGTTCATCTTGTTGGATTTGGTAATTTGAGTTGACTTCCTAGTCTGGCTTCAAGTGACCGGATAATTGGATTGCGGGTTGCAAACCTGCTTGGTTGGAACCTTGCTGGCAGGTTGAGCCTGCAGTTTTGATAC
Organism: Entomophthora muscae; assembly: GCA_014839935.2. NCBI lineage: Eukaryota > Fungi > Entomophthoromycota > Entomophthoromycetes > Entomophthorales > Entomophthoraceae > Entomophthora > Entomophthora muscae. The sequence goes on along the minus strand of QTSX02005227.1, from coordinate 32,119 downwards.
CCCCCAACTGAAGGTTGGCCTCCTCTGGGGGCAGGTTGTCAGGGAGGTTGTCAGGGGCCCGGGCGCTGTATTGAACTAGTTTCTGTTCTGTGACGGGCAGGGTGGTTTCTCGCTGTTTCTGTCTCACTTTACAGGGTTGTAGGCAATCATGGTATAGGGTCTTGTCTTGCTTTTGTTTTCCAAGCCCTTGCATGAGGTAAGTGTTACTGTTGTTTACCTTAATAATGATTGCTGGCCCCACTTTCTTGGTTGTAGCTTGCTCTTGTCAACATTCATGACCCAAACTTTGTCTCCAACCTCATGTCTATTGCAGATGGGGACAAAGGTTTTTTGTAGACGTTCATTCTCCTTTACTGTTTGTTTGCTGTTAGCTTTTACAACGTGAGGGTCTGAGCATAGAGGAACTTAACTTGGGATTTCCAGTTTGGGCCCTGTCAATGTTTTAATGATATTTGGCTGTGTGCCATATACCAGTTCAAACGGGCTTTCCCTGGTGGATCTGTTCACTTGGGTTTGACACACAAGTAGTGAAGTTGGTAGCTGCTTATACCAGTCTTCAGGTCTCCTGGCAGTGAGTTTGGCTAAGGCTTGCATGAGGCTAACATTAAGCTGCTCTACACATCCATTGGCCTGTGGGTGGTATGGTGTGTTTGACCCCATTTTTTGTGAGGTATATGTTGGTGTCTTTGGAGGTCAACTCTTTGCCTCTGTTGGTTATCAAGAGTTCTGGCTTTCTGAACTTGCTGATTATCTCCTTGCCAATAAATTGTTGTACATCATTGCCAGTGTGTACCTTTACTGCTTGGGCTACTGACCATCTAGTAGCAAAGTCAATGGTGGTGATTATGTGCTTCTTGTCATTGTGCTTTCCTGGCATGGGGCCAGCAATGGCAAGAGCCCATACTTTGAAAGGTAGTTGTGTGCAGATGGGAAGTACTGACTTTGGAGGGGTTTTGCTTTTGGCAATTTTTTTGCATATCTCACATTGGTCTAGAACTTCTTGAACATTGCAATATAAGGTTGGCCACCAGGCCTTGTGCTTGAGGAACTCATATAGGTTTTGGCTCTTGGTGTGTCTGAGGTCTCTGTGAAAGCGTAGGATGGTGTCTACCTGCTGGTGCGTGGGGGTATAGGGAATGGTTGTGCTGTCCAACATCTTTTGATGTAGGGTCCATACACATCTGCAAATAAGTGTTTATTCTTAATGACTGTTTCCTTTGTTATGTCTTTGGTGCCAGGGGGGAAGCCCTTGTCCTTTTTTCAGAGTACCAGGAGGGGCCAGTCTGGGTCAAGCCCATTCTCTCCCCTTTTGGGTCTGATGTACAGGCGTGAGAGTGTGTCTGCCATGGAAAGTTCTGGACCAGGCTTGTACTGTATGAGCATGTTAAATCTCTCCAATAGCTCCATCCACTGGCAACAGCGCCCATGTCAACACTTTGTCAACATGGCCACTGTCAACTCAAAACTCTAAATCTCCTATTTTTTGCTAGTTGCACTAGCTTAATTCTTTTTTTAAAGTGTTCAGGGGTGCAAACCCAGAAAACACGACAAAATCATGGCCATCTCAACACAATTTAATATTAAGCTTAATAAAAAACTTGATTTGACCTGATTTTTCTTTTACTTTTACTAATAAAAATTAGTTTATTTTTTATTTGTTTTCACAACGTAAAAGTGTCAATGTCAACCCTTTTTAAGCCAAACTTATTTTTAATAACAAAACTGAAGCATCTACTGTAAAAAAGATAAGTGCACATTTAAAAATATTTTTTATTGAATTTTTATATTGAAAAAGACAGCACACATATATTTGATTGTTGAAATGTTTATGTTATAAATATTTATGTGGCACTTATTACAGCTTTAATATATTAAGTGGATTGGTGGCTAACAGTGATCTAATAATTTAAGCATGAGTTACTATGTAAGTTACTATAGAATTTATTATTAAAAATAATGTTGACACTTGTAAATGTTGTTTATTTGCTTGTGATCATCTCCTGGGGTGGAGTTAAGCAAATTAGAGTGATGCAACTAAGCCTAGATTAATATGCCACCTCATATAAAGAATGTTGTAAGTGACGTTGTTGACACTTTACCCTTTTCAATACTTGAATACAACTTCTTAACAACTTCATATAAGTGCAATGGTTAAATATCATATTACCACCCCAAATATAATTTTTAATAAAGAAATAAAGAACCTTGATACTTTTTTTACTTATCTTTATATGTTTTTTTTAATTCTTATATGTGAACAAAAACACACAGAAAATGGTAAATTTTGCTAGCCTGCTTAAATTTAATTAAGCGTACTATGAAAAAACATAGTAAATTTTCAAAAAAATGTTGACAGTGACAATGTTGTCAAAAATAACGTCTACAATTTTTGTAATCAACAGTGAGAATTCAGCTTTTTTTACTAATTGTCACTCATAATGTTGACGCTTTTCATTTCTCACATATAAAACTTTATGTTTTACATAATAAAAACTTCTCGTTTTTTGATATGTTGTATTTTTGACTTTGCTCTTTCATATTTTTCAATTTTTAAAATAAAATCTATATCTAAATATAATACTTTCACATAAATATCTTAAATTTTAATTTTTTATTTAAAACTATAATAAATTAAAACCTATACAAGTATTTTTAACTTTTAAATGCCAAGAAAAGCCATCTAAGATTTACTTTTTATATATTATGCTTTTTAAGTTGTTTTTTTACATACATTGCTTTATTTTAAACCATTTTACTAATTATTTTAGGACAAGAACACTTCCAGACAGCCCAAAGGAACCAAGCTTCCTTCAAAGCCAACAAAACCCACCAAAAAGAAGCCTGCCTCATCAAAGAAGGCCACCCCCAAACCATCCCTAAAGCCCTCCCCTAAGCCCTCTCCTGAGAAGAGCCCTGTTCACTCCACTGGGAGAGAGGAAACTGATGGCTCTCTTACAGAGCACAGTTTCTATAACTTGGCTTCTGACAAGGAGCCAACCAAGAAGAAGCAGCAAGGCAAAAAGACCCCTCCCAAAGATAAGTCTTTTGCACATGAGGAGCACCACAATAAGCCCCCTTCTGCTTCCCCATCCTTGCCAAACTCCCCCCTTGTAGCTCATCTGGGGATGATTCAAAGCCCCGCCTAATTGCTTCCCTGGCTTCTGCAATGCTCCTGCTGGCCCTTGGGACCCTCTGTTGGCCCACAACATCTGCAACGTTGACGACAATTCAAGGTTCCCTCTTCCTTGCCCAAATACTTCCCAATCATGAGTGTAAAGGGTGGGCTGGCCATGGTGGCCAATGGGTATATCTTCAGATGCAATAATGCCAACTGGGGGCTTCAAGAGCTGCCATTACACCTGTGAAGACCGCTCCTGCCCAGTGCAGCTCAACACTGAGCGCTGGGACCTGGTCCAAACCATCAAGGGCAAGCATACCTGCATCATGCCCAATATCACCATAGCCCGCCTTCTCAAGTGGTATCTGGTGAAGATGATGCCCACCCCCAAATATCTTTCTGCCACCCAGCTGGCTGTGCTTGCTTGCAAGTACCTCTCCCCAACCAACTTGAAGAGGGTTCCAACTCACAATCAGTTGGTCAAGTTTGTAAGTGATAGGCGTCAAGCCTCCAATCCCTAGTCCAAGAGTGCCATCAGCATCAAGGACCTTATCCTCACAGATGCCCTCAAGAAGACAGAGGATGGTGAGATGTTCCTGCTCCATGACAATGGACAGGAAGTGGAGGATAGGATTGTAGCCTACGCCACAACCCAAAACCTGGAGCAGCTGAACACTGCTACCATCTGGCTGTGTGACAGCACATTTGCTACTTGCCCCTCTCTCTTCAAGCAGCTTTGGGTCCTGCATAGGCAGTTTAATGACCAGGTCATACCCCTTGTGTTCTTTCTCCTTCCTGGTGCCAAGAATGAAGTCTACAACAGAGCCTTCAAGATTGTCTGGGATGCTTTGAGCTCCCTTCCCATCAACCAGCTCCCCCTCCCACTCACGCCACAAGGGCAAATCCCTCCTCCGCCAAGAAAGATGAGTCAACCATAGCCGCTGAGCAGCTAGCTCATGCGCGCTCACTTGGGCCAAAGGTTATCATAATGGACTTCAAGCAGGCTCAGTTCAGAGCCTTCCAGGCCACCTTTGATGGAGAAGTCCAGGGCTGCTTCTTCCATTTTTGGCAGGCCCTTGTCAAGAATCTCAAGAGTGAGAAGGACCTTTTTGAGAAGTATCATAACAATGGTAAGGGGAAGTGACGCTTTGCCCTGACTCAGTTTGCTGCCTTGGCTTTTGTGCGCCCAGAGAATAATGGGCTTTTCTTTGAGGCCCTCCTGGAGGATGCTTATATCAAGAAGAACTCCACCATCTTCAAAGGCTACCTGGGTTACTTCAAGCGCCAATGAGTGGGCAAGAAGGTGACTGCGCAGAGAGGTAAGAGCAGGGCCCCTGCCCCTTTGAACTGCCAAGGAGCCTGCCTCAAGGGGGAGATAAAGACCACCTCTAGCCTTGAGGTTTGGCATAAGCACCTGAAGGTGAAGTTTGGGACCAACCCCAAGTACAACAAATTCTTCTCTAAGCTACAAGAGGAGCAGGCCCAGACTGTCTCCAAGCTTTGCAACCTGGCCAACTGGGTGGCCCCCAAGAAGAGGAAGTCCAAGGAGCAAGACTACCAGGAGGACTTGCAGAAGGTGGTTAAGAAAAAGTATAAGGTTGTGGAGATAAAGAAGTGCCTTGAAGATGTTACCACTGCTCTTGCTGGTGGTTTTAATTAGCCAAATAAGCTTTGTTTTGTTTTGCCTATATATTTTTTACTTTTAAACTTTTAATTTTTTAATTTTTTTGGATAGTACTAATCTTTTTAAGTATAAAAGATAAGTTTCAGATACAGTTTCAATGTGGTTTTGTAAGAAATATCTTATATTTTGTTAATTTATCTTTAAACTATGAGATATTTTCAGTTATGCTTATATAAAGTATAATAAATTAAAATAATAATTTTTTTATATTTTGTAGTTATTATGATATATAAAATATCTTTATTTTTGGTTAATTGGAATTTTAATTTTTATGGGAATAAAAAATAATTTTATAATAAAGAGTGTAATTTACATAGTAAATAGAAAAATATTTGCATATATCTCCTTATTCTTATTACTTATGGTATTTTTTATTGCAGTTTTAAACTTTTTGGGTCATTTTAGTATAATAATGTATTTTAAAATAATTTTTATATTGAAAATGTTCAGGGTAAAGTGTTTTGTTAATTAAAAAAGTTTCAACATCCAGGAAACAACATTTAGTAAAACCAGGTTGTCACTTTACTATAGTGTTGACATTAAAAGTTTCAACATTAAAAGTGTTGACATGGCAACTGTAGACATTTTTAGTGTTGACATGGGCGCTGTTGCCCATCCACCAGGCTTGGCGGTGCAACAGATTTGCTTGATTCTTTAAATAGATGAGCAACTTGTGATCGGTTAATGCTGTGAATTCTTCCTGCTGTTCTAGGTAACAGCGCCATTTGACTAGACAGTGCATGATAGCCAACAGTATTTCTTAGTGGATAGGGTATCAAAACTTGCCATCTGTTGATTTTTGCAATTCATAAGCTACAGGCAGGAAGTCATTGTCATTATTTTTTGATTTTTAGTACTCCCCCAATGGATGCATCTGAGGTGTTGGTTTCCATTTGGTATTCCCCACACTTTTGGGGTAATGTAGGATGGGAGCTGTTGTGAGTTTCTCCTTGAGGCGTCTAAAACAGAGGTCACATTGGGGGGTCCACACAAACTTGGACTTGGCGCCTGTTATGGTGGATAAGGGGGCAGTCAAAACGCCACAGTCAGGTATGAAGCGGTGTACATAGACCACCATTCCCAAGAAGGTGCGGAGTTCTGACTTATCCTTGGGTGGCGGCATCTTGCAGATAGCCTGTGTCTTATGACTGTCTAATTTGATGCCATCCTTTGAGACTGTGTCCCAGGAAGGGTAGTTGCTTACAGAAGAACTGGCACTTAGAGGGCTTGGCCAACAGTTTATGTTGTGCCAGGGTAGCAAAGTCTGCCTCAAGGTCTTTGTGGTGCTTTTCCACCAAGGGGCTGCAGACAATGATGTTGTCCAGGTAGACTAGGGCATGCTTGCCTATGTGTGGCGCAAATTCTTTGTTCATGAAGGTCACAAAGGTGGATGGGGCATTTGTCATGCCAAAGTTGAGCACCACACATTTGTATGAGCCTTATTTAGTGCAGAAGGCTGTTTTGGGGATGTCTTCCTCCTTGATGCAAATCTGGTTATGACCTGCTGTCAGGTTGATCTTAGAGAGGATAGTTAACCTGCCTAAAGTGTCAAAGAGATTGTCAATGTGTGGAAGCAGGTAAAAATACTTGATGTTGACTTTGTTTAGGGCTCAATAATTCATAACAAGTTGAATTGTTCCATCCTTCTTGGCCACAAAGAACACAGCAGCAGCAAAAGGAGACTGTGAGGGGCAGATAAGTCCTTTCTCCAATGCCTCCTTAAGGTAGGTGCGTAAGGCGTTGTCTTCATTTGAGGTCAGCCTGTAGATAGGGTGCGCCTTGGGTACAACCCCCTTGAGTTGGATGGAGTGCTGAATATACTTCTCAGGGGGCAGCCTGGGCAGTGCTTCCTTGAAGATTTCTGGATGACAGGCCACAATTTTGCGGTCCTGAGGCATGGAGGTGTCCTGGTGATCTTTGAAATGTATGATCTTGTACTGGCAGGAGTCCCAATCAATTGCCTTCAAGTTTTTCTTCTTGTCCTGGGTCTCTGTGATGTGCACAAAGAGGTGGTCATGTAGAAGTTGGTCCACAGAGTCAGGGTAGATCTGATGGTTGACATCTTCACGCTTGAAGGTCAACACTGAGGTTGCCCAATATATGCTAGGATTGTTCTTTTGCAGCCAGTCTAGACCCAGCAAAATGTCAAACTTTGGGAAGTCAATGACGGGACCTTGAATGGTGGAGTGGAGGTTCTCAAGCATGACAGAGAAGGGGGCAGTTTCCTTTGTCACAGCAATGTGGTGTTTGTCAGCCAGGACCACATTTTTAATCCCCAAAGGATTAGTGGCCAGCTTGAGCTGATCCACAAAGCTACTGTTGACCAGGGTTTGGTCTGCGCCTGAATCCAGGAGTGCTGAGCCTGTGTAACTGCAAAAGCGGAGAGGGAAGGACATCAGTTTATTGGGATGTCTGACAATGGTGTACAGTACCGGGCCTCTGAGGGCACCTGGATCATTGGGCATTGGTACACGTCCTTGGGTTGGTATTCATTATTGGGAAAGTCAGGAGTTGCGTGGGGAGAGCTTGGCTTGCTTACTGCTCTCCCTGGGCTTTTCCCTTGTCTTGGTTGTCTTGCTGGCGGTGACACAGAAATGGATCTGGTTTGACTGGTGGTTTGTTTCAATTTCCATGTCCATTTAAACCTGTGGGTTTGTGGTTGGTGTTGTTCCCGTTGCCTCCAGGGGGTGGTTGAGAGGAGCACCCGCCTGGATGAGAGTCCTTGGTTCTTTCTTGTTTCCCAGTTTGTGCCTTATGAAGTGTGTTGGATGTTTGTTCTGCTTTTTCTGCTTTGCGGTACAGGCTTTGTAGGTTGATCACTTGGTCCAGGTTCACGTGTCTCATCACATGCAACTTGAGGGAGTTGTAGTACATGAGGTGTGTGGCTGGGGTGTCAAAGGTCATGTCAGACGGTGCACAAAGTTGGAGTTCCTCATAGGTGCAGGTGAGTTCCTTCACGGTGCCTGTCTGGGTCAGGCTCTTTACTTGGTGTATTATCATGAGCGCTGTGTCTTTAAGCACAAATCTTGCCAGGAAGTCTTGCTTAAAGGTATTTCAGTTCTTGTTAGTTTGCTCTTTGTGCCATTTATTTCACCAGGTGCTGGTGTCATGGGTCAGGCAAATGGAAATTTCTGTGATCCAAAACTGCTGTGGGCATTCCATCTGAGCCAGCTTGCTATGGGCAGACTGAATCCATTTGGCAGTGTTGTCATTGTTGGCCACGGCAAAAGGTTCCAAGGCAGTGCTCCACAGTCTTTGAGCTATGTAGGCGGGCATGGTGTTTTTGTCAGCTGGTTGCGGCATCAAGGAGGGAGCCTGAAAGAAACCTTGTGCAGACATGGCGTTGAAGTCGGGTAGCAGGATCACCGTGTTCTGGTACAGGACAAAGCCATTGGGTATGGCGGTACCAGGGGTGTACGGAGTCCAGTCAGGCAGGAGGTCAGACATAATTCTGTCAAGAATTTTTTGGCTTTGGCGCGTGCAGGCAACAGGCAGAATTTTTCAAGATAAGGTAGGATGGAGAACCTACCTGTGCTACCAATGTTGAACTGTGCTGTTTTAGCAGAGTTACATGGGGAAAATATTTAGAAGATGGATAATAATCTTTATTGTGAAATAGTGATTATATAGTTCATGTGAATCAAGGATAACAGGAACATGATTGGTGATCACATGGCTGGATGATGAAGGGGTGGCTTGATCCTGATAATAAGTCAAGCGCCAAAACAAGGTATCCACTATAAAGGATCATCATCTGTTCATGTTGTTGGATTTGGTAATTTGAGTTGACTTCCTAGTCTGACTGCAAGTGACCAGATAATTGGATTGCGGGTCGCAAACCTGCTTGGTTGGAAACTTGCTGGCGGGTTGAGCCTGCGAGTTTTGACAAGTCTGGTTTCTTTCTGTTGCCAGCTAGAACCCAGACTGGGGAGTTGATGGGGAGTGGTTCCTCTGTAGAGGTTACCTTTTGTGTTTTGAGCCTTTTTATTTCTGCTATTTTAGCTTTGAGGTGTATGTGTTGTAGAGTTGGTGTTTGTTCTACTGTGGGGGGTTTCCCCAGGAGAATCTTTACATATTGTTGATTGTTGCAGGTAACTATCTCTGGTTTGTATCTTTATGTTAATTCAAACGGTGATTAGCCTTTCCTTGATTGGTGCAAACCCAGGATACTAGTAATGCATGTTTCAAGTATAGTGGCCATGTGTCCTTGGCTTTGCTGTCCATTATTTTCTTGAGGGTTTTGATAAGGCTGCTGTTTAGGCGTTCAACTCTGCTGTTGGCCTGTGGCCTGTAGGGCGAGGTTGTAAAATGTTTGATGTTTTTGGATTTTAAATTGTTATCTACGTCACCTGATAGCTTGGTTGCTCCATCAGTTATGATGTAGTCTGGAGTGCTGTAGTCAGCTATGATTGCTTTGTTAATGAATTGGTTTATTGTTTCTTCTTTGTAGTCCTTTGTTGCCCAGCAGATGGGCCAGCATGTAGCAAAGTCAATGGCTTCACTTAGGAAGCATTGATTTGTTTTTTGTTTCTGGGAAGGGGCCCTCTACGTCCAGCCCCCAAACCTTGAATGGTTCAGGGTCAGGTACTGGGTTAACTGTTGGCTGGAGAGCCTTTGTGCTGGTGTATTTCTTGCACACTGTGCACTTTTCAGAACATAAATTATATCTTGTTTAAGATTGGGCAACCATACTATCTCTTTTAACATGAGGTATAGGTTATTAGCCTTTGTGTGTTCTAGTAGACAGTGATGTCTTAATATGTTATCAACTCTTTGTGCAAGTGAGATGTAGGGAACATGTTTGTTGTTAATGATTTGGTATACAGTGCCATTTGATACATGGAAATATTTATTGTTCATTACTAATGTATTGTGGGTTAGCTGATGTGTTGAGGGGTCTTTCACTTTGGTTTTATACTCAGTATTATATAGGTTTGGAAAGTCAGGGTCCAGGTGGTCGGGATGATTGTCTCTAGGCTGACATAGTCTAGAGAGCATAAGCCATGACCAGCTCTGCCCCCTTTTTGTATTGGATGTCCAAATTGAGCTGTTCCAGAAGGGACATCCATTTGGCTTGTTGCCGTGCAAGTGCGTTCTGAGTTTTGAAGTAGATTAAGGATTTATGGTCAGTTGGTACTCAGACGTTTAAATGTCCTTCTAGATAGCATCTCCATTTCTTGCATATGTGATATATTGCTAGCAATTCCTTATTGTGTATTGGGTACCTCTTCTCAGTGTTGGTTGGTTTTCTACTTTTTAACATACTGGCAAGAAGTCTTGCTGCCCTGGCTGGCAGATGCATAGGACTGCGCCAATGGCAGTATCACTGGTATCCAACTCAAGCTTGTAGCACCCATTGTTATTAGGGTATTACAAGATTGGTGCTTCAATCAAAGCTTGTTTTAGTAGTTGGAAATTCTTGTCACATTCTAGTGTCCAGATGAATTTCTTTTTGGCATTACCTTTGGTTAAGTCATTGATTGGTGTGATGAGTTTTCTGCAGTCTTTGATGTATTTCATTAGGTAAGCTACCATTCTGAGAAAGCATCAAATTTGTTTTACAAAGGTGGGGCGTTGCATGTTATTTATGGCTTTTATTTTTGTCTGGATCTGCTTTGATGCCAATGTCAGAGACAATTTGGCCCAAGAACGGGAATTCCTTTTCCATAGATTGGCTCTTTCTAGGCTTGGTGTAGAGTTTGTGCTTTGCAAGTCAATCAAGTGTCTTGCAAACATGAGTGAGGTGTTCCTCTTTTGTTTTTGAGAATATAAAGATATTGTTGGGGTAGCATAATGTATTTGAGAGGCCGTTTAGCGCTTAGTTCATCATAGTGACAAATGTTGCAGGAGCTTTGGTTATCCCAAAGTTCATTAATTTACATTCAAAAGATCCAAATTGTGTACAGAACACAGTTTTTGGTATTTCCTTTTATTTTACTTCAACTTGGTTATAACCTGAGGTGAGGTCAATTTTAGAGAAAATATGGCTCCAGAGAGTCTTTCAAACAGATCCTCTATGAGTGGAAGGGGGTATTTATTCTTTACTGTGCTTGCATTTTGTGCTCTGTAGTCAGTTACTAGGCAAATTTTGCCTTCCTTTTTCTTTACAAAGAACACTGCAGCCCCTCTCAGGGATTTCAATGGGCAAATGAATCCTTTGGATAGGTTGTCCTCAATATGGGTTTTGAGAGTTTGGGTCTCCATGGGGGAGAGTCTGTAGAGTGGTGCAGGTTTAGGCATGGATTTACATAGATCAATGCCATGTTTTACCTCCCGTTTGGGTGTTAACTCTATGAGCTCTTCCTTGAATACATGTGTGCATTTTTTTAGGAGTGTGTAAGTTCTGGTCATTGGATTTTGTTTCTTGTATTTTATTAAATTTGGTGTATCTCATTATGTGGAGGATACTGTCTTTGGTTAGACGTTCTGAGTTGTCTTGGTTTATGACCTGGACAAATACTGTGTCTCTTAGAATGAGGTTGTTGGGTTCTTTGAGGATATTAAAATTAACTCCATTGCGTTTGATAGTCATGGTTTTTGTTTTCCAACATACAATGGGGTTCACTTGGGTAAACAGTCCATGCCTGCTACAATGCCGTAGTTTATTTTGTTCATTAAAAGTCCTTTGATGGACGTTTGTATGCCTTGGAGGTCAATTCTAAAGGGAGTTGTTTTGCCTTTGAGTAGAACTTTTGACTTATCTGCCATTCTGGGGTATTTGAAGTTTGATTTGACAACTGGTATTTTGTATTTGGCTATAAATGGTTTGCTAACCATAGTATGTTGTGCACCAGAGTTGAATAAAATTTTATATGTATGAGATTTATAAGTGCATGGGTAGACAAGAAGTTGTGAGCAATCTTTAATTTTTAAGTTCATAAAAATGAAGGATTGTGGGACATGTGGGATGCAAGCAGCATAGTTTGTGCCTTGGTACAGTTTCTTGTCAAGTTGGGGGTGACAGGGGCACTTAAGTCTGTTTACCCTCTTCTTTTCCCTGTTCCTCTGTTTTGAGACCTTCAAGGTCAGAGAGTATGAGGTCAGATTCATAGCAGGTTGCTGTTTCAGTATTGTTCACTTTGGTGGTGTCCTCTTTCTTGGGACAGGAGCGGTTTGCGCTTTGGCTATGATTGCCATTGTTGCAATTGGAGTTGCTGTTGCTATGATTGGTGTTTTGGCGTTTGTTGCCATTGGAGTTTTCTCTGCCATTGCTGTTTGAGGAGTAATTGCTGTTGAGTGCAGCATATTCCATGTTTGTGTGTTTTTATGCACACTTGGCTTCTGCAGTGAGTGTGGGCATGGAGGTGTTGGCCTCTGGAAAGATAATTGCAGCAACAGAGAGTTTCATTCTGTTGATGAATGAGACTCTGGTGTGTAGGTTGTCAGCTTGGGCTGGATTTTGATGTTTGCGGTGTATTTCCTCAAATTTATTGGTGTACACTGTGATAGTGGTCTTCTGATGAAGATTGCTGAGCTGTATTGCAATGACTTGGAGGGATTTGGTGGTGCAGAAATTGTGTGATGTACACTTTAAACTCTTCCCAGTTATCAAGCTGGTTGTAAGTCCGTAAGCCAACCCAGGTGGCAAACCAGTTAGCTTCAGCCTTGTACAGTTGTTTGCTGGCTTCCTGGACCCATTTTTTTGTGAGGGATGCAGCTGGCGTGGAGTTTAGCAGCTGAGTGGTCTAGCCAGCTGATGAAATTTTCTTTGTTTTTACCAAAGAACTTGTCAATACCAATGTATTTAGTGTTGATAACTTCACCTGTGATAGGTGGTTGTGTGTTTGTTTGTGGTTGAAGAGAGCAACTGTATTAAATTATCTTGGCGCATGCGTTAGGCATGACCAGACCTTTGAATATGGTGCATCTGCTAGGTATATCTTCATTAATGTTGTGGGCGCAAAAGCATGTCTTCCAGGTCTCCTGGGACGTGGCCTGGTTGAGTACGTGAGCAAAGGTGGGCGGGTTTTGGTCAGTCATTTTCTCTTTCATGGGTGCGGCAAAAAACTGTAGCTGCTACCAATGATGAGAAGTGCCTTTTAGGGAAGGTTCAAATATGGAATTGAGACAGAAGAGAAGTATATTTTATTGGATAAACTTTAAAATTATATAGCTTTAACTGTGGCAGAGATTTATTTGGTTTGAACCTAGGGATTGGTCATGTAAAGATGGGTTCAAGTCACTGGATCCTTGGACAGTCATGTGATATTGCTTGGTTGCTATTTCCAGTATGTCAAACTGTATATTGAAAGGGCACCAAATCAGGCAATGACTGGATGTTAAGTGGGTTGGCAATAGCCAGAATACTTGTACATCCAGACCCTTGACAATATAAGAGTTGGGTTGTAGAATAACTTGCGCGGGGATTGGCGCACTGAATTTGCAGCGGCCCTGATTAGGAGATAGTGCCAGCAATCCAATATTGCCATCAGATTGATCCATGTCATTAGACATGTCATGGGGTAACTCATCAAGCGCCCCCTGCGTATTGTGAGATAGGTTAGCAGGCAGGGATGGAATATTGGCTGCAACAGCATGAGGACAAAAATGTGAATAGGGCTTGATCCTTATTGTTGATAAAGAGATTGTTTAAATATTGTTTTGTAGCACCACATAGCACTATCTGCACAGCAGTATTGCTTGCCACAGACATGAGTGAGGCAAGTGAGTTGCAGGGAGTGAGGAACACAAGCAGCTGAATTTCTATCTTCAAAAATCAGCCCATTTTGTGGGACAGAAGCAAAAACAAGAGATTCATCCTGGAAAGAACCCATCAACAGTGAAATTGAAAGTGTGTGGGCATGGGCATCCAAGCATTGCCCCTTATAGATTTTCCTTGGGGAGTGCTTGCAGAGAAACTTGGTATGCACTCAATCAAATGGGTAGCCATCTGAGGAGAGCATGGTAGTGTACTCAGAACCACACTTGAAGGTAACCTCAAGAGGTCCAATCTATAGGGTGTCTAATTTGTGAGCCAGTCCATCCTCCCTGTGTTGATAGTATATGACTTGGTCTCTAGCCTTAAACTCTGGCTAGGTAGAATACCCAGCATTATGAGGAGAGAGGTCTAATGTATTGGTTTTTTAAGCTAAGGTGTAGACAGAGGCTTGGATATCAATACGCGGTTGACCAGGTTCTTGATGTGAGCATCAGGGTCCAGGGCATCATCAGAAGAGAGTAGGGGGCCTTCATAGAGCAATGGAGTGGTTGCCTCACGCCCATAAAACATAGCAAAGGGGGAGTGCCTGGTGACATAATGCTTAATAAGGTGGTAGGCAAAGAGGGCAGCAGGAAGGTATAGATTTCAATTAGCAACATCTGAATAGGTTAGTTTCCTCATCATGGAAACTAAGTTTGAGTTAGCGTATTCTAAAGCCCCATTAGTAGAAAGGTTGTAAGGAGTTGAAAAAGACTGATGGGACCCTAAAGCCTCTACAACAGATGTTACTAGTCATGTGTTGAAGTTGGATTCATTATCTAACAGTAGTACTTGTGGGTAGATGTGTTGGTAGAACACATCCTGCAACAAGAAGGCAGCTGTAGTCTTGGCAGTGATGTCCTTGTTAGGGCTAGGCTATACATTTACTGAAGTGGTTAATAGCAATCAGGATGAAGCAACAGCCACCACAAACAAGAAGAGGTCCTACAGCACTAATACTGACTGTGTGAAACACGTGCTGTGGGAGAACTAGTTTGAACTCATGGGATGCAGCTCAGGGACGCTGTAACCAGCAGCCATGACAATTAGCAATGACATCAAATATCAGAAGCCTAATATTTTCCCAATAATAATTCTTCTGGAGCTAATTGTTTGTCTTAGAGATGCCCCCATGTCCAGTCTCTTTGTGTGCTTAGAGCACCAAAAATGGTCAAAGACTGTGGCAAACATAGGGTAGGTACTGGTTGCAAACTTTATTGAATAGCTGTTTGTTGCAAATGAGGGTGCCATATTTGTAGCAGTATAGGGTGCTAGTTTCTACAAACAGTTATTCAGAATCCTAACTCTTAATACTATACCTGTAGATGGTATAGTGACAGCCTTTGGTAGGACAGAAGAATATAAGGATATAATGCCAAAACTGGTATTTGTTTTGATAGTGCTGCAGTTATATAGTATGAGACAGGGGAATTTCCACCAGGGGAAAGGAGGCACAGACAGAAGGACTTTCCTAAAGGAGGGGAGTAAAAAGGTATAGTAGAAAGAGCTGTGCAAGAGAACAACTGGTTTTGTGTGCCTTGCTTAATGGAGGCAAGCTACAATATCTATGTTGTCCTATTTATAACCTCAGAAGTAAAGCCTGCACCTGATGTGCATTTAAAAGGCTCTTCAAGCACCTGTTTTCTAGGCGTTTTAAACGTAACTAACCCTGTAAAAACAAGAGTGAGATAAAGCAATTGTGTGATTGTTTTGTTGCTTGATCCCTAAGTGGGTATCTTTGTATAATTCATTTAAATCTGCAACATTTTTCTCCATTAGATTAGACAACAGGGTTACAAAGGGCTTGGCGTCTCTTGTTTGATGGTGGTTTGTTGCCCAATCCTTGGTCATCAGATTCACAGACTGAAGGCAACCAGTTGTGCTTCCTGGCTGCCATCCAGGTGATAGAAAAGTTGGTGCAGTATTGGAAGAGTCTTGTCAATCTCCAATAAACACATTGCTCTTTCATTCTTATTCCTCATACTTTGGTGCATCAATATTGCAAACAGGACAACAACCCATGTAATTTTTAATTAGGTTTTTGTTTTTTTGGGTTGTTGTCCTCATTGGGGCTTACTATTAGTCACTAGGAGCAGCACACATATACTGAGCATGTACTCTAGCAATCAACTGCTCAGAATGGGGCTCCTTAAGAGTTTAGGAGCCAGGGCCAGTATTCTGAATAACTTGAACTGGGCATTGCCAAATGGAAGCAAGTTTAGATTCACACCTTTACCCTTTATTGCTGAAGAAGTAAACTGAGTCTCCTAATAGGTAGGTGGGTAGTGCAGGGCGTTTGGATGCAGCTTGTTCTAGGTCCTATAACTTATGGTTTATGTTTACAGTGTAGGACTCTGATTGCAAGTGAATAAGGGTTTAAACAAGCTTATTGAGGTATGCCTCTGGGGACACAGCCAGGATAGGATTTACCAAGGAATATAGTAAAGGGATAAGACCTGGTTGCCAGCCATAGAGCAGTTGGAAGGATGACTTGCCAGTGGTACAATGATATCCAATGTTACATGCAAAGATGGCCGCAGGGAGGCAGGAAGGTATCCCATTAAGTCTCATGTTGGTGACTGAGCTTCTGGAGTAGCTGGTCCAGGCTCTCATTAGTGCGCTCTACCATGCCATTTGTCTGTGGGTGATAAGGGGTGGATAGTTTCCCACAAATTTCCATCAGTTGGTTGAGGCAGGGGATAATATAACTGGTGAAATTGGTATTTTTGCCTGTCATCAGAATTTGGGGGCAACTATTTTTGTATATGATATTCTCCAGGATGAACATGGCTGTCACCAGTGTAGATTAATTGGGAATTGCCTTGGCCTCTACACATTTATTCAGATGATCAACAGCCACAATGATGAACTTGTTGAAACTGTTGGTAACTGGCATGGGCCCCACTATATCAATGGCTACTGTGTGGAAGGCAAACCCAGGGCGTACAAGTCTGTGTTGGAACGTGGCCATCTTAGGCATTCAATGTTGCAGTCATGACAGGTGGCTAGTGTATCTACTACATCAGTGTGCATTTCTTCTCAGAAGCAGTGCTGTTGTAGCAGGGCTAACGTCTTCTGTATACCACCATGGCCAGTAGTCTTGTGAGTGGCCACCACTTAGTCCATGCGTAGGGATGGGTGTATGTAAGGTAGCCAAGAGTCTCCACAAAGCTTCAGGAGTTGTCCCTTAGAGACCTTGGTATCCACAGCTAACTTCTTGAGAGCCCTCTGAATCTCTACTGTCTCCTCTCCCCACAAAGAAGGATCCTCCATAAGCTTGTCATAGAGAATATCAGCCATGAGGGATACTAAGACAACAGTAGGAAGACAGGAGAGACAGTCAGAATTCTGGTGGGCTGCTCCAGCTCAATGAATGATTTCATAGTCATAGGCCTGAAGCTTAATGGCCCAACACACTAGACGCCCTTTGGGATCATTGAGGATCTTCAGCCATTGCAGGGAGGCATGGTCTGTTACAACCGTGAAATATACCCCATGGAGATACACTTTGAATTGTTGGTAGGAGTATATCACAGCCAGACACTCACGTTTGGTGACAGTGTAGTTCCTCTTGTGAACATTAAGCGTACACAAGTAGTATCCAACAGGACGCTCAAGTCTTTCAGAGTCCAGTTGGGAGAGGACGCCCCCAATTGCAGTCAGTCTAGCATCTGTATGAACAACAAATGGCTTGGCAAAGTCAGGGTAGGCTAGTACGGGGCAGCAGTCAGTGTTTCCTTGAGAGCGTTGAATGTAGATTGGCATACTGGGCTCCAGAAGAATTCCTTATCAGCTCAGAGAAGCTGGAAAAGGGGGTCTCCCAGGGATGCAAAGTTGGGAATGAAGTAGTGGTAGTGCCCAATAGTCCCCAGGAAGACTTTCACGTTAGGTTTATTGGCTGGACTCTGCATCTTCTCAATAGCTTCCACCTTCAGAGGTACAGGCCAAAGTCCATCCTGACTAATGATGAACCCCAAGAACTCTAGGTGTTTCTTGAAGAAGTTGCACTTGCGTGGCTTGAGCTTGAGATTAGCTGCAAGTAACCTCTGGAAGTCTTCCTCCAAGTGCTGTAGATGATCATTAAAGTTCCAATAGCACATTAATGTCATTCAGATAGACCAGAACATTGGTGAGTTTTAGTTCACCCATCACTGCATCCATAGCCCATCAGAAGATAGCCAGAGCATTGAACAGACCTTGGGGCATCCTTGTGGGTTGGAATAGCCCTTGGTCAGTGATAATTACACATTTCTCTTGGTCAGCAAGAGGCAGGTCAATTTGCCAATACCCACTGATAAAGTCCATTGCACTAAAGAACTTGGCATCTCCCAGGCAATCCAGAGTATCATTAATGCAAGGAAGTGGATAGGAGTCCTTATTGGTGACTGCATTCAGACAGCAGTAGTCAATCACCACTCAATTACTACTACCTTCTTGAAAATCAGCAGGGGGGCAACCCAAGTACTCTTGCTGGGAACCAGGAGTCTAGTACCCAGTAGTTCTGGAGCTTTTTGTTGGCCACAGCATGATTGGCTTGACTATGCTGTATAGGTCTGGAGCAGATAGATAGACTGCCTTGGGTGTCAATATGGTGGGCAACATTAGCAGCCTTGCCCAGATCATAATCATCCTTGGCAAACACATCCTTATACTGAGCAAAGAGATCTATGGCTTGATCCTTTTGCTCTTTGGAGAGGCCAGACAGGGTGTCACAACTTATGACTAATAGCACCAGTGGTTATTTGCAGGGTAGACCCAACTCAGAGAAGTCCACAAAGGGGGCAGTCTCTTTCAGGTTGTCATGCTCTTCAAGTTGTATATAAGTCAGAAAATGTTGTTTGGAGACAACCATTGCTTCACAACTCATGTTGGTCAAGAGTATTAGTACTTCTTTCTTGCTTGGCATGAGTATGCCTGGTACAACCCATGGTTCTAGTCTTGAGGCATTATGGATGTCAAAGAGTTCTCCATGAGTTCCAGCCAGTAGAGCCAGCAAGAGGCCTGTATTGTGGATCACCTGAGAGCCAGGTGGGATAGTCACATTACAGGAGGCGTAGATTGGGATTCCCTTGGCTTCCCCAACTGAGAGAGGTAGCACCTTGACCTTCTTACTACACAGTTTATAGGCAACTGGCAGTTCCCCATCTGTGTAAACCAGGTTGATGTAGTGCAGACAGTGTAAGGGCAGGTCAGAAGGGCAGTTGCCATGGTAGAACATGGGTATAGAGTGGCCCAAAATCCCAAATGTATGGTCTCCATGGTTAGTCACAATGCCATACTAGACAATGAAGCTAGTCCCAATCAGAATGTTGTAGCTGTTGTTTTCCAGGACTATAGCAGGAGCAGTGACCATTAGCTTCCCAAAGCAAAGAGGTAAGGAATAATAGGATCCTTTTGCTCTAGTGATCTATGGCCCATCAGTACTAAACTTTTCATGATAGGCTAAGTCCAGTGCCAGCTTAAGCTTCTTGACCAGCTGTGAGGATAAATGTTCCCAGGAGTACCTGTATCCAGTATGGCTCAGACATGAGTTTTGTTCACTACCAGGTTGAATTAGGTACAATCATGACGGTCCTCTCTGATCTCCACAATCTTGGAGACTTGGTGTACACTCAGTCCCTTGAACTTCACCAGGAAGGTAGCCATGGTAGCTCTTACAGCTGGTCTTGCTTCCTTGAGGGTTTCTAGCGGTGCTGAGACGTTTACTGTACAGAGCATCTTGGCCAGTTGTTTAGTGCTGTCCTTGTCATGGGTGACTTCAGCACCTGGTTGAGCCAGTTGTTTGGGATAGGGTAAGGATACTAATTTATGAGCTATTTGAGGGATAAATACCTCAGGGCGCAGTGTAGTCCAATGAGTTCTAGTGTTAACAGTGAGGACTCAATGTAGGAGGCCCTCTTGAACTCTTTCAGATTAAGCATCCTTGTGTATTGGTTAACAGTGGTAAAAGTGTTGCCAAGCTCAGAGTAAAGGACCTGGAGGAATGTCTGTTGGTTAAATACCAGTATCCTCTGGTCATGCACTAGTCTTTGAATGCAACCCAGGTGGATTTGGTTGTGGCATACAGCAGGATGTGTGAACTGTTGAAAAAAGTCCTTGATATGTTTGACGGTGCAGAGGTCACAACAGAGTTGGCTAGGGTTGTCCTGGGAGAGGTTCTGAAAAAAAACCAAAGAGTTTTTGGCAGAAGGTTGCTGAAGAGCAAGATGCTCAGAACAAGAACCATTGCCATCAGCACCAGAGTCCATGGCATGGATGGCATTACAGATGACTTTCTCAGAGGGGGAAGAGATGGAGTCCATTTCCAAGGGGACAGGGGCTTGCAAGAGCAGTGGTTGACCAAAAACAATTGCTTGGGGATGTTGGTGTTCTGGCATGAAATGACTGAGGATGAGCAGGCCATAGTGAGCTCCTGCTCTTTCCCCATAATGGGCATTGGCAGCAGTGAAGGCCAGTAACAGATGATAGGGGAAAGCAGTGGCAGAAGGCTCAGCCAGGGGCATTCCTCCCTTCTCATTGAAAGAGCCGCAGGGGTGGGGCTGTTGGTGTGAAAAGACATGAGCGCCAATGTTGTATTTGAGCAGTATAGGGTGCTAGTTTCTACAAAAAGTTCGTCAGAATCCCAACTCTTAATACTATACCTGTAGATGGTATAGTGACAGTCTTTGTTAGGACAGAAGAATATAAGGATATAATGACAAAACTGGTATTTATTTTGATAGTGCTGCAGTTATATAGTATGAGGTGGGAGAAATTCAACCAGGGGAAAGGAGGCACAGACAGAAGGACTTTCTTAAAGGAGGGGAGTAGAAAGGTATAGTAGAAAGAGCCGCACAAGAGAACAACAAGTTTTGTGTGCCTTGCTTAATGGAGGCAAGCTACAATATCTATGTTGTCCTATTTATAACCTCATAAGTAAAGCCTGCACCTGATGCTCATTCAAAAGGCGCTTCAAACACCTGTTTTCTAGGCGTTGTAAATGTAACTAACCCTGTCAAAACCAGGGTGAGATAAAGCAATTGTGTGATTGTTTTGTTGCTTGATCCCTAAGTGGGCATCTTATTGTCTAATCCATTTAAATCTGCAACAGAGGGTGTCTTCTGATAGTTTAATCAGAGCCAGTCAAATTTCTTCAGTTTCTCTCTTCCAAGCAGAAGGATATCCAACCAGCTCATACAACTGGTCTTCCTCTGCAGGGCAAAGACTAAGATAGGCATTTCTAATAACCTGTCTTCATTTTGGTGTTGAATCCTAGGGTAATGCTTTACTGTGAATTAAAATCCTTGAAGGCAAAGGGCTCACCTAGCTAAGTGCTCTTCAGGCTTATTGAGTTGTTGAAGCCACTTAAGCAAGGTGTGGTCAGTAACTACAGTGAAATGGGTTCCTTAGACTTAATGTCAGAATTGCTTAACAGCATGCAGTACTGCAAGGCACTCTTTCTCTGCAACACTATAGTTCTTTTCATTATTGTTGAGAACTTGTCAGGATTGACAATTCTTCCTCTCTGGAAAACCAGGCCTGGGAGCAGGAATTAAACCCCAACCCTGAACCCCCTGGGCTGCTGGGCCTGTGGACTGCAGGACTACCCGCCCGCGCCTTTCTGGGATTGAGCCTCCACAAGCTGATACTGAGAATGTTGGCCCATGCAGTGAAACAAGCCAAACCAAGGAAATTATTGCACCAAATGGAAGACTAATCACAGAGCCTAATGGAGGTACTGATTTGGCAACTATTAGCCTCATGAACTTGAAGTCTACACCAGCAACTAATCAGGAGCCAACCCAGGAAAGAGGCACAGGCCTGCGGCCTGGTCCTATGACCACGACACTAAAGCAAGATAATCAGGCAGCCAGATTGAGATTCTTGACCAATGAAAGAACTCACAGGACAAGTGCCATTTTTCTGCCTTTGGACCCAAGCACCCAGTTCCCCCAGCCCTGCCTTTCCCAATTCCCTGATGAACCCTCATGGGAAATGTTAAGTTTGGAGGTGGGGTACAATATAGACCAAAGGACCCCACGCTCCAAACTTATTGCCATTTTTGAATAAAGGTTATGTTATTTTAGCTCACACAGCTATTGTCTTATTTTGTATTTGCTGTCTACCAATTCAGTTCAAGATTTCCTGGCCTGCCTGCCCCACCACCTGCTGTTTTCTGTCCTCCTGGTGTACCCTTTGGACCTGTTTATTTTACCAACTACCCTCTGAAATCTGGATACAAGGAATACACCCCATAAAAGATACTTGAACTCAATCCTTTGTCCCGCATACAATCTGCAATTAGATGCAACCAACAAGGCCTGTGTATATTTTCAACACCCAAGTTGGTTAGAGGGAAATTCAACTATCTCCCTGCTTATAACCTGCCCATGGAACCGCCTGTGGTCCCAAAACCTATGCTTGCTTCTTATTCAATCTCCCAACTGACCATTCTGGCAAGCTGTTTGGGATTGCATATATCATCCTCACAGGGGCAATGACACTATAATCCCGGCTGCCGGCCTGTGGTCCTGGGTGGGAAAGTTTGCTCCTACCTTTTAAAGCTAGCTCCCCTCTTGTGATGGGCATTGCCCACAAAAAACCTGGCCTGAGTTACCCCTGAAAACAACGGGCCAGCAGCTCAAGACTGGATCCCTGACAGAACTCAAGACATATAAGCCACAGGGTGATCCACTCCCTCATTGTCTAGTTGGGCAAAGATGTTCCCAATGACCAGATCACTGGCATTATAGTAGATGATAAAATCTTTATCATAGTTGGGATGTATCAGGATAGGAGCCTCCTTGAGCTTTTTTTTGAGGGTTTCAAAGGCTTGTTGTTGGCTGGCAGTGACATAAATCACTGGCTAATATGAAGCCATTTCTAAGTGATGGGGAATTATCACCCAAATCCACATAGAATCAATTGATTAACCACCAACGCAACTTCAAATATTTTTTTGTGAAATTTCCAATTTTAACTCCAGGATTAAGTAGAACAATTAGTCCTAACCAAAGTAGTCCAAGATAAGTGACCTGGGAAAGCATCAATGCATCTTCAGCGTAAAATTCTGGGCATTGGGAATTAACACAATTTTCATTTTCAAGAATGGGGGAGGAGCTGCAAAATTGGCTGGCATGAAATTGACATTGGGAGGCACCAACAATGAAGTTTCAGTTGCAGAGCTCCATCTTCCAGAAATGATTTGATTCAGAATCAGATTGTACAGAATATACTGCAACAACCCAATCACAGGATGCATTTTTAAAATCAAAAATTAGAACTTGGGATAAATGATTTTTTTGAGTAAATTTAGGAGGACTCAACTCTTAGAGTTAAAACAGGGAAAATTATTCAATATATATCAGAAAAATTGACTAAGCAATACCACCTGAGTCTTGACCTCCTATTCCTTCCACATTGTCAAGTAAGTATCTAGTCCAGGTTGCAAAGAACCCTTGCGTGACCAAATTCTGATGACCATGCTGATTGACAAGCTTATATCAGGTGACCCTCATATTACGTCAATTTATCAATGTCAGTTTGAAAAGGGGAGCTGGTTTCAGCTGGCAAACTGAAGCAGCTGTGACCCATTTTCAATCAACCGTTTGGTTTAAATCCGTTAAATTGGTCAATTTTAATACAGGTTTCCCAGCTTTCCGAGCCTTCTTACTTGGACAGACAATACCCAGCATTATGGAACCTACTGTGATAGGCATTCTATTCAAAAGGGAAATTTTTAGTAACTGAGCTAGGGTTTCACTAGTGTTGGCAAAGTCTTGAATGAGCTACCTTTAATAGATCAGCATTCCCAGAAAGACTTTTATCTCATAAAGATTGATGAGAGGGAGCATCTTGTTGATGGGCTTGAACTTCTTGATCATTGAAAGAATTTCAGTTTGAGTTACTCCAACCCAGAAACTCAAGATGTTCCTTGAAAATGTACACTTGGAAGGCTTTACCTTGAGGCCATTCTACCTGATATTAAGGAAGACTTCTTTTAGGTGATTCATATACCCTGTGAAGATTGCACTAAAGACAGTTATGACATCCAACAGCACCAGGACTCAGAAAAGCTTTAGGTCATGTAGTATAGAATCCATGGTACTCTGAAAGGTAGCAGAGGTGTTGCATAACCCCTGAGGCATACAAGTAAGCTTGAACAACCCCTCATAAGTAATGTGTGCTGCCTTCTTCTTATCTTATGGGGAGAGGTTGACCTGCCAGTAATCAGATGCCATATCCATTTTCAAAAAGAATTTTTAACCTCCAAGACAGCAAAGGGCGTCATCTATGCAAGGTAGAGAATACAAGTCTTTTTTAGTGAGGGAGTTCAGGCAAAAATAATCCATCACTGTATAGTGTCCTACATCTTTCTTCTTAAGGATCAGCAGGGGCAAAGCCCAAGGGCTCTGAGAAGGAGCAAGTAGTCCATCATCTAGTAGCTGTTTGAGTTCCTTAGATACTTGTTTGTTTTCCTCTTGACTAGGGCAATAAGGTTTAGCTCAGAAGGGAGGTGCATCACCAGTAGCAATCTGATGAATGAATCCTTTAGCTAGACCATAATCAGTGCTATTCTTAGCAAAAATATCCACAAACTGATCAATTGGGCAAAGCACATCTTTTTTCTCAACTGGAGACAGCTACAGGAAGTCATGGGTGTTAAACAGGGATAGGACATGTGGTTCATCTTCAGGTAAGTTGAAGTCTTGGAAGGTGCCAAAGGAATGTAAAGAAAGAATATCATTAGCATTCAGAAGCTTACCATAGATAACAACCTGGCCTCTAAATACATATATGGGGAGTGTGGGGTTACTTTCCACCAGTTCCCAAAGTGTGTCCTGAGTCATAGCCAGGGACCAACTGAAAGGAGTTGTCATTATCTAGTAATGGATAATGTATCTCAGAAATATGTATAGGGGTCAAAATAGGCTTTTATTCACTCTCAGAAGGAAGATCCCCTTAGTTACCTTCTGTTATATGGCCTGGGGGCCAGGGAAATAATATGGGTTTGCCAATAATTGGAGTCCTCCAACATTATCTTGGGCCCCTTCTCCTTGGTCTTATACTCTTGCTCTTGATTCTTGGGCTCCTGCTCCAGCTCCAATTCTTTATATCCAGATCCTTTGTTTTGATCTCATGAACCTGTATCTTGGGCTTCTGTACCTTAATTTTATGCTAAAGTCCTCTGTGTAGTCCATGTAGCCTTTTTAATCCACTTGTGTCAGTCCCCAAAAAGCCTCATAAAGCTTCCCTTTTTATAGCTCCTTGTTTCAGTCCTGATTCTCTCTCAGAACTCTTGTTTTTCAAAGCTTAAACTATCCATTTTTCTCTTTCTACAATATATTAAACTTTATAACTTACTTCAGCCAATAAAACCCCTGACTTTTCCTTGTACATTTCCTTCTTTTTTAGGCTTTTTCTCTTCTGTTTAACCAATGAAAAGCATTAATTAAATAAGCTCTGTCATGCAGCCAATCAACCATCTTAATTGAGAAGTTTTGCCAAAACGTTTCTCTAGATAATTTCCTCTTTATCCTGGTTTGAGTCCAGTGTTGGCTTGCTCCAGGTAAACCTTGGCCCCGTGTTTCAAACGGTTTCTCCTTAATTCCTGTCACATTTCTCTGGGAAAACTTGAGCGCTTTTGACTATATTTCACTTAGGGGTTTTTAAACCCTGATTTCTTCAACACTTCTCCAAGTTTTGCCACATTTTCTTCAACATTTCATAGCTTTGAACTTGCTTGTTGCTTGCCTTTTGCCTCTTCTACTTGTTCTTGGCAAAATTTTCTCTTTTGCTCTCACAGTTTCTCCATCCTATTTCTGGCCTCTTTCCGCCTCCTTTCTTACTCAATTCTGACTTAATAAATTTACAGTTTTAACATCATGTAAGCCATTTTTCCCTCTTTCTTTTTATCTATATGATATTTAATTCTTTTCTATCATACCTAGGCAGTATTTAATTATTATTTAACTGCTTCTTAATATTAATCTCTCTTCTTTCAAGACACTTAAAATCAGCTGTTCCAGCCTCTGCATCCAGTCTGGATAGTCCTTCTGAGTCATCTTCTGGTCCTGCACTAATATCTTCTGATTCTTTAACAAGCTCTTTAGCCAAATCTCTTAGCTCTTAAGCTTAACCAGCAATCAGTCCATCTTAGTTCAAAAAACAGCTCATCCTAGTCTCCAAACAGCTCAACAATTCCCAGGCTGCTCCTTTATCATGACCAGCCACTCCTGCATCATGATCTTGAAGCCCTTCAACTTATCCTCATTAGGAATCACCTTGGTTCCATCTGCACAATGAACCATTTTGGTTCCAAACTTCAATATGAACCAACAGTTCCTCAACTATTCTTCACTGTGATCAAACAGTCCCTCTTAAGAGTCTTCACTGTTGATCCTACTATTAACCCTGTGGTTCCAGTGTCAGCCCCTGTTACCAATACCTCTGACTCAGGCAATAAGTCTACAAGGCTAATGGTGATTGACTGTACCTTTACCAGTATCCTCCACCTAGGCCATTCAACCACAGATAATCCTCAGGTCTGTGCAGTTATCTTTACTCACTCAGGTGATTAAATCTGAGCTTTCAGTTGCAAAGTAATCAACTTTACTTCCCAGAGGCCTGACCATACCATATTCTGCACCTGCTTCCCTGATCAGCTACCCTGATCACACCTCTGAGCATATACATGCCCCCAATGAGATCTTTAGGACCTCCCCAAAGCCCCCAATGAAGCACAGACAGGGACATCTTACCAGTCCGTTAAGTAAGGTGCTTGCTCACAGACCTCCTGTAAGCACACAAGAGCACGTAGAGCTATTGTAGCTCCTCTCTTCCCTGGCATCCCACATCACCCGCCAGGGTCACATCATTTACCAGTCCTGGTAGCCTGCGTTACCACCAGGGTGGTCCACTCCCCACCCCTAGCAGCCAATGTTCCCTGCTGGGTGAGGACCACTAACCAGCCCCCTAGCAGCCAATGTTTCCTACTGGGCTGGTTCATTATTTGCCTCTAGTAGTCCTTTGTTACCTACTTGGTAGGCTTTACCTCCCCCTAGTAGCCACTGTTACTTACTAGGCATCTACCTATCAAAAGCCAATAGACCTTCTCTTGGCCAACATTAGCCCCACCTGCAAAACTGCCCAACATGTGGACTATCACAGGGAGAGCTGTTAAATTAGCTACTAACAGCTGAACAGGATCTTTGTGAGAGACATCTAGGATCCCAGGGCAGAGATAGGGCTTGTTGCGGCCTAGCAAGGGAGGAGATTATAGTTCTAGGAACATGTGTGCAGGTAAATTGTAGGGGGTTTGGGAGTTCAGAATTACTTGCAAGCCAGAAACAATGGTTAAAGCAGAAGTGGCCAGGAGAAAAATTCCTTCAGATTCAGGACAAGCTGTGGTCGAGAACTTCATTTTGAACAAGTGGGTGTGATACTTCAGTGTGAGGACACCAGTTGGGTACTCTAACACACACATCTTAAGGTGTTTCCCAAGGATTTTGATAGGATTTTCAAATAAAAGATGAACTTAATGCCCAATAATAGAGAGGTAGTCATCTTTTAGGTTGATTATCCCATTTTATTTATTGAGGAATTGAATACTAACTAGATTATCATAGCTCTCATTCTTTAGAACTACAGCAGGCGCGGCTAGTAGTAGTTTGCTAAAACGCATGGGAAGAGCTGAATATGCTCCTATTGCACAGGTCCTGAACAGGCCAGCAGTACCGTATGATTTATTATAGTTGATATTGGGGGCCTGTTTAAGCTTCTTAACAAGCTTGGAGGATACAGCATTAACTGAAAATACTATATTCAAAACAGCCTTGATCTTCACCTTTTAGATGGATATCTCTACTCAATTATTGGTAAGCCTAAAGGGTGGAAAGACAGCCAGGATGTCTTGTGCTTCAGCTAGTTCTTTGTCCTAATTTTTAATCATAAATCTCAAGCCAGGGAACTCCTTGTAGACAGTCTGAAGAGGGAGAAATACTGACACATTTTTAAAGACAGTGCCAGCTACTTCAGCCATTTCATTGAGCATCTCTACTAAAACAGACAATCTCTTATCCTGGGTGAGAAAAGGGCAAGAGACAACTTCCTTGACTTCTGCCAGAGATTTGGTAGTAGTTGTAGTATTTCCAGAGTGTATTTTGTAAGGAACAGCAATGGTTTCAGGCACTGCTAGAACTGAACATTCATAGGCGTCAGATTTTTCAGCATCTGAATTGTCCATGTCTGAATCATTGGAGATGACATGCAATAATAAAAGAATTGGAGGATCTTGGTAATCAGAATGTTCAGAATCTGCTATGGACGGAGGGATTGGAGGAGACTGGGAGGAATTGTAAACTAAGAGCGTCTCCACCTCTAGATTGACTGTTCTTTCCCCCCTTCTCTTTAGGGTTGGAACCTTTAACCCAAGAATTGGTACATACTTGTTAGTGGTGACTTATCTGACCACAGTTATGGCAGCCTTGGCGTCTAGGAGGATTTTGTGAATAGCTGGTGAGGATGAAAGGGCTGCAGGAAGACAAACCAGTGTTAGAGGCAGCACAATTTTCCCGCACAACAGCTCTTAAGTGGTTGAGGTGCATATCCTGCAACAGCGTCTTTATGCTCTTCATAAAAGAAAACATAGCTTTATGAGTCTTAAAGCAAAGGCACAGAAGCTGATTAACCTTGAGAGCTTGAGCGCAAGCCATGTAAGCTTTATGTGCTGTCAGATGTCTTCTTGTTATCAGTTGTTGTCCTTCCATGTAGAATCTATCTGCAAATTCAGTTAGAGTTTCCTTTGGTTTGAACACAATATTCATGAAGGTGTCTTTTTCACCTCTAGACTTAATTCACCACCAAAATTTTCAATTAGTATCTGTTTCATCTCTTCCCAGGTGCTTATATAGGAAGCTCAGATACAACCACTTCTTGATAGGTGGGGTGAAGACAGGTCAAAATATGCTCATTTTTAAATTTTTCAGAGCTCTTTGCATGGCGGTTTTGTAGATGGTCAGGAAGACCACAATGATGGAAGTTTTAAGGTCAAAGACCTGCTTAAAGATATGTTTAAATGAGCTTTTGTAGTAGGTCCACCATTATTGCTATATAACATATTGTTGCGCAGGGAGAACTCAGTCTCAGATTTGAAGGGAGTTGTCTTGCCCATAGTTGGAAAACACTCTCCTTGAGAGTAGCCAATACAGCATTTTTGTGGGAGCTCATGTTGTTAGCCTGATAAAAATGCTGCTCAGAAAATTCAAGCTGACACCCTTGTGTGGTTACTACAGTAGAAAGTTCAGCAAGGCAAGAGGTTAAAGAGGGCCCCACAGAGAGACAGGGAGAGAATATTTCATTTACTATATCAATCAGCTCACTGATTTATTGAACATATCTGTCTAAGCTATCATGATCCCTCTTAAGGTAGTCAATCTTGTTGACTAGGACAACCAACTCCCCAGAACAATGGATTCAAGGGCTTCCAGACAGCCCAGGGCAGCAACTGTTTTTATCAGCAGGTCCAGAAGTACTAGTGACGTCAGTCACAGCATCATGTAGGGCAGTAACTTTTGTTTCAATACAGTAACCTGAGCAGTCAAGACAGCCATCCAAGGATCAGGTTGAGAAGCTTCCTAAGGTTGTCCTTGTCTAAAAGTAGATGCATGTAACTCTTGGACACATCTCATAATTTCTTCTCTCTGTCTAGCATATCATCAGACAGAGGAGAAGGAGGACATCCACTTTGGGCATAAACAGCCCATCTACTTGGGCCTGAAGCTTTGCAAGGGAAGCTGCAGAGGCTACCCTCTCTTGGGCAACTTCTTCCTGTAGAGCGTGGAGACTGTGAAAAAAGAGTGAGATGCAACCTGCTACAACTAGTCAAAAGAATAGGCACTGTATTCATTGAGTTTCTTCACAAGTTTTTCAACATCAGAGAGATAGGCATTCAGGGTAAAATCTACTGGGGTTTTCCAGGGCTGTTGCAACTGATTGAATTCATGCAATTGCTCTCTGATATAATCAGGAATGGATGAACATAATTGTTAAATGGAATTAACCAGGATAGATTGAGAAAAAATTGAGTCTTGTTGGTTATTTTACATCAGGGGAGTTAACCCACTGTTGATAAACAGTAAACTGATCTCAATGATTAACTACAGCAACCTGAAGAAACAAGATTTCTTGGACGTGGAGCCCTAGCACCATCTGGTGATGAGCCAAAGCAGGTTGAACAAAGGACAAGAGCAATTGGTCAGCAGAACCAGCCATCAAGATAAGATGTTGTGAGAATTGTGGAAAAACAATTGATTTGTAGTATTATGTTTGATTACACTGCAGCTGAAGGCAAGAAATGGCCTCATTGTGGGCTATCCCAAGGGCTACTGCCATGACATGTTCCAAGTCAGGGGTACCCATAGGGTAGGCTACTAGGCAAAGGCCATTTTCTAGGTTCAAGATGGTAGGGATAATAGGCAGGTCCAAATGTCCTCTTCAATTGGAGGACTAGTAATCCCAGGCAAAGACAACTTTTGCAGAGGGGGAGGAGATAGGCCTGAAACATTAGTGGCAAAAGGGGGTAACCAAGAGGCTTATAGCTCTTGTAGTAAGCATCATTCTTATTTTGCTCTGAGGCACAATACAGACACACAGTGGGAAATCCTAACCTTAGGATTGGGTTTTTACTAAGCCTTGAGCTAGTTGTGGAGAAGGTGGAGGGTTTCCTTGTGACCCTGAAAAGTAGAATATCTGCTAGACGTGGCTAGAGAGAGGCGTCAAAGTACTGAAAGACACAAAGACAAAAATGTGAATATAACTTAGATTTTTATTGTTAATAAAGAAACTGTTTAAATATTATTTTGTGTTTTCCACAAAACGTTATTTTGACAGTGAGATCACTCACCACAGACATGAGTGGGGCAAGTGAGTTGCAGGGAGTGAGGAACACAAACAGCTGAATTTTTATCTTTGGAAATCAACCTATTTTGAGGGACAAAATCAAAATCAATAGATTTGTTCTTGAAAGACTCCACTAAAAACAAACTCAAAAGTTTGTGAACATGTGAATTCACAACATTCATCATCTGTAGTGCTTGATGATGTGGGTTGGCATAAAGAGGATTTTGTTTTTGAGCTTCCACCTACCAACAATAACATCCTCACACCAAACTAGTGGTGATCAGTTTTTTATATAGCTCCTCCTTCTCCCATCCCATCACCTGTCTCTTGATTCAGTTGAGAGTACATGTATATTATTGGGCATACTATCAACTGGGGTTGCCTTGGGATCCAGAAGATCTATTTAACCCTGTGGTTTCAGCCAATTCTCCATAGCACCCACTGCAGTTGTGGTCCTTTATGAGAGCTCTGAGTGATTATCCTGGAGCCCTTGCCTCAAAATGGTTGAATAAAGGTTTCTTGTGCTGGGCTTCCTGTTTAGCTGGCTGATTCTGGATCTCACTGGGTGGTTGTGATTTAGAGCACAGCTGATAGTATTGTTAAAATGCCAATTGTTAGAATAGAACTGTTGCTATAGGTTATTTAATCAAGGTACTGTATTATCTGCCAGGAGGCAACTCTAGTGAAGTCAACTATCCATATATGAATCTATTAGTATTTTTTGGCTTAAACAATTTAAGCTTAATTTTACTAGTAATTCAGGGGTGTAAAACCAAAAATAAAGATTTAAAATACTGGAAGTCACCTCTGTTTAATCTTTCAATTAGTTCAAAGACCAATTTAAGGGTTAATTTATGTGTAAATTTAGTAATAAAAATTAAAGCCACCAGTGATCAACACCACAAAAGTAAAAGTGGCCAAGTCAACACTTTTTAAAAAAACTAATTTCATTAATAAAAACACATCTGCAATTATATATATTTATTGTTTGCTATTATATCTTTATTAATAGTGTCCAAATTTGTAAATAAAGCTCCCAAGCACAACTATACTGAATTTAGTGGCATATACATTAATCATTTTAAATTTGTTTTATATTATGTTTGTTCTGGGTTGCTATATCAATTGGTACCACATAAATTAAGCCTTATTTATTAATAGATTTCATATTTAATTTATAAAAAACAGAAATTTGACTCCCCCTGTTAGACACTATCCACTTACCACATAATTGGTTTGACATTTAACAAATTAAAGGCCCAGATTTAAGCCTAAAATAATAGGTGTTGTACTATGGGTGCCACTCAGCATCCATCAACTTGACTAATTAACAGGGTAACTAGTGCAGAGAGCTTCTTAACATTTTAACATAAAATATGGTTAAAAACCCATTCCCAGTTCCCCCTGTATATTTTTCAGGCTTTTGGGATATTGACTAATTAACAGATTCATTCAATTAACACAGAACATCTGTCAATTGCTCATAGGAATGTTTTTAACAGAATGACGCAGGCTGCAGGCTTCAGGATAAATGAATCAATGACCAAATCATATCCTGACATCAACAGATTCATGCATTGCAATTAATGAATAGAATATGTGTCAAAACAGCAGGCTCAACCCGCCAGCAAGGTTCCAAACAAGCGGGTTTGTGACCTGCAATCCAATCACCTGGTTACTTGAAGCCAGACTGGGAAGTCAACTCAAATTACCAAATCCCACATCATTAACAGATGATGAT